>DWNE01004327.1:0-15349 GCA_018249875.1 Cecropterus toxeus
TATGTATGTATGTATGTATGTATGTATGTATGTATGTATGTATGTATGTAAGTATGTTACGAAAAACAATACCCTCACTGAAAGAGTTTGCCACTTGTAAATTGATAAACTATCTCAAAAGACTTGTCTCCACTCTGGTCTATTAGAGTTAGTAAAAGACAAAAAAAACCTCCCCGACCGACTCAAGGGGGAATAATTTTAACGATTCGACTAACAAACAGAATCCTTTCTCATTAATTTCATTCGCGCAGCAGTTTCGTTAAAAGGCAATTTCGGAGGACCACTAAAATTAAGTGAATCGTTTAAGGTTTTAATGAAGTCAGCGAAAATACCAAAATTTATCGGAAATGAGTCGGCAGTTACAATATTTGTAACTGTAAGTTCAGACGTGTTATTAATGTACAATTTTACTTCGAGCACATAAGGTACTTGTTTGACTATCAACTGTGAAATGTATTTTGGTTAAATGTACCTATGCCTATAAATGGAAGTGCATGCAGTCTACTCAGATGGTAGAACCAGTGTAGTTCGACGGGGGAAGTACCATTGCCATACCTATTACTAGCGTGAAGCAGTTTTTGCGTTTCGGTGGAAGGGTGTGGTTGCCGGCTCATTTATATGAGGCAACCATCTTAGTCCTCGGGAGTAGCAACGCATCTGGGATCGACTTTAGATAGAATCCCTATTCTATGTGAAGTTGCTTCCAGATCTCCATAGGAGGCAGTAATCACTTAGCATCAGGTGGACTGCATGCTCGTTTGCTACTTCATTTTTATAAAAAAAGTCTACCTGATGGTAGATTTTTTTTTTAAATGCCGCTGCCGCTCATGGATATCTATATTCACCCTCAGACAAGACCAGAGTCTTGCCCGAGGTTAGCCGCAGATGTGTTGGGTTGTTTGTATAACTAAGGACTAAGTTGGAAAACATCTGATTGTATTGATTGATATGTTTCCATTAGCACAGCCTTCAGACTAGAACACAGCAACGCCTTACACTGCTATTATTAGGATGAATAGGTGTGGCAGTAAAGCTTCTAGATTAGAACCACCATCTTTGACTTCCTCTATATGCCTTATGATTTGCTGGGACAATCAACCTAGAACTCTCGTTAAGTAAAAAAGTAGCAAACGGCCGTGAAGTCCATAGTAAGTGGTTACAATATTCAACTTATGTTTGTACTTACTTCTATAAGGAAGCAGTTTTACGATAACAGTAAACTTTTGCCCTCAGAAGTGGTAATGCGTGATCGACTTCAGGCAGAAGCTAAGATTAGCTGCACATGGAGTGGGTAACTATATATATACCATCAGATGAAGTGAAAGCTCGTTGCTGCTCAAAATTTTAAAGACAAATCCGATCAGGTTTGGAGTCTTACTTGGTAATCACAGTTACATTGCTACCTTTCAGGAGGAAGTTGGAACTCCTCATTTAAGTGTACTTCAACAATTTGACCCAGAACATCAGCACTGGTGTAGACGTGGAGATAATATAGTCTACAAACTTGTCAGAAAATTGTAGGGAAATCTTTCTTTTCAGTTTAATAACATTAGATACAGGTATAGAGACAAGTACATTTTAAAAATATTACAATGGGAAACCCGGCTACTTATAAGCGTTATTTTTATATTGATTATGTACTCAACTAATCACTCTGCAAATTGAAACGGTTTTACCGATATGTCATATGTCTTAATTTGTCAAGCCGTTTGGGCTGTAGTGCGTGCCAATGAAAATAACATATGTACATACAAACATACATAAGCTCGAAAAACATTACCCTCCTTCTGACGCTATCGGGTATAGCTTCACGTGCTCCTATTCACAGTCAGACCAAGAACCAAATGTACAATTTAACTTTCCGAAATACGGCGGTAAGTTTTATTTTCGATGTGAGTTTTAATTGGACGTTTGTTTTGATTCAGTGGAGAATGAAAACAGGAAATCCGAAGCGTTAAGTGTACAAGGAAATGGCGGAAAGTAAACACAGATCTTCAGGGAAAGACTGTTTGATGTGTAAATAATTTGAGGCTACGAAATCACGAGTTTTAACGCTTTTTACAAGCTCAGTTTAGCTTTATTAGTGTAGGTTTTTTTTTCTAGAAAATTTTATTTAACAGTATATATGTATTGACTTGTATTGACGACCCGCGTGACGGTGCGGTTAACACACCGATCTAACGCGCAATGGGTCCCGGGTTCGATCCCAGGCCAGACAGACATCTGAATGATGAGTTTAGATTTCTGTTCTGGGTCTGGGTGTTTGTGTATTCGTCTTTGTGTGTACATGGCATTCACGACACAGGAGAAAATCCTACTGTGGGGCTATGAGTGTAGAAAGCGTCTTTTATGTATGTTCATTTGTTTATAAATCTTGCAATTGAAATTTGAATCACTTAATCTTAACCAATATGGCGAAATTATGCATACATGTAATATAGTAGTGACTTGTAAAGTGACACGTAAAGTGACGTCATTCTAACTTCAATATAACGATTGCACAAAATTAAATAAAATAATTTAAACACCCCAAAATTCGAGTGAATATTTGTGTATTTGTGAAATGACGTTAGTAGAAGCTTGTTTCTAAAATTTCCGAATCGTGCAAGTAATTATTTTTTCATTAGTTCGTTAGTTCTTCAAGCGCCATTTGATAAACTTGATCTCGTTCATTTTATAATGAAGTCATCCACTAAGCGAGAATATGCTGATATTTTTGATCTATGATTTATTTTGTAGGCTCTAGGTTAGATATGTAGGTAGTTTTGTGGATTTTCATTCCACTTAATGTTACTTAATAAAAAAAAACTAGTATTTTTTTAAGTAATTTTAATAGTTTGATATGATGAACCTTGATATTATGACTTTGAATATCGAACATAATCAATTTCAGTTTTTAGACCAGAACACGGCAGCACTAACACCGTCTCTACAAGCTACAAATAGGCGTGTAGTATACCTAGCTTGTTACTAAGCCAAGTTAGTCCTACGTTCAACAAATCGAACGTCTCAGGCGTATAAGCCATCTACATCTCTACATTAAGAGCGCTTTACATAACAAACGAGCTCTACTAATGTATCGTTCTTGAATTATTTATGAATAAGGTTTTAGATTCCAACTGAGTACGTTTTGAACTATCTATAATACTTGCACGCACGGTATTCAGTATTTTGAGGTTCGTTACTAGACTGCCTTTCTTAATATCGGTATTTTAGAAAAGTCACCTGGCTTAATAATTATGTGTGTTGGGGAGTATGGCCTAAAATTCTCTCACCCTGAGAGAAGACCCGTGCCCAGCAGGGACAATAATGAGTTGACGAGATGTGGCGGTGATGCTTTTGGAGTCGAACTACTAGTTTCTATCACCTTTTCATTTATCTTCTGATTTTGTCCCTTAGTCGTCTCTTACCTCAACCACGGGAGGAGAGGGTGTGATGATATCAAAACACGCGACAGTGTGTTGGTCAAAGTCGGCCAAAGCAGCGACGTGAGTTCAAGACCAACACCACACGGCACCCGCACGTTATGTCGTTAAACTTAACGGGTCTGCAATTATACGCATGACTTCACTAAGGATCATTCTTCTCGAACAATTGATAGAAATTTCCAATTCTAATCATTTCTATTTCAAACTCTCATAAGTGTTTTAGGTATTTGCTGGATTTTAATTGGAATTTACCATTGGAACTATTTTAATTTATTGAAGAACAGATTAAGCGATCGTTTTTTTTCTAAAATTGATATGAGTTGCTACTCATACTCTCTTCAACAATCTACACTGATACAATGTTGTGGAGTACAATGAAGGCTTCCTCCAGATATATAAGTATATCTGTACGTTTTTTGTATTCAAAATATGCTACGGATTTCAGCATTTTGAGTCAAAATACGAGTAGTAAAATAAAAGTGTCATAATATATTTAATATTATGTCACACTCACATATACACACAGATGCCCATCCTGCAACACACATGTTCGAGGCGTCATATTACAAAATATATAGTCTATGTTATTCGGCCAACTGAGACAATTCCAATGATATGTCATATATTACATTCCAATAAGCCGTTTGTGATGTAGAGCGTGCCAAATACATACATACGTTCGAAAAACATAACCCTCCTTCTAACGTACTCGGGTAAAACATTACCCTCTTTCCGAGATAGACGGGTTATAAAAAAGAACACCCAAATGAACATTAATATAAGTTTATTCCCCGAAAAATAATTCAAGGCTCGCTACTTATTTGAATAATAAACGTTCTAGACATTTTATTAGGGTGGAAGTCTCTTTGACTAAAATATTCCGAATTTGGCTGCGTTCTGAACCAGTCATTATAATTTCAGATTGGTTTGCTCCTATCTCTCGAAGCATCGCTTATCTACCTAGGTATAAGGGAAATTATTTGGTGGAAAATTACGAGTGTAAGAAGTAATCATAAAGGGATTAGGTTTGGATTTTAGTTTGATATACATAAGTAATATGATTGCGGATTTTCAGTTCTTTACGTGGGAGCTTTAAAACCTATTATTGGTGTTGAAATGTGTATTAGTTACTCTCTGTAAGATATTTTTTAGAAGCAATAAAATGAAATGTCTTTATTTTGCATAGTCCTACGGGGCACTTACAAATTGTCAGTTACAATATTTTTTTCCGGCAAGAAACTCAGCGGGTTTGTCTTTTTTGTGTAATACTTTTTTTTCTTTTTTTCAACAATTTGTTGTTTTTGTTGGTGTAATATAGTGGATCGAATATTTACATTTTTTATATCAGAATCTGCGCATACGAAGCCGCAGACAACAGCTAGTATATCATAAAGAAGTTAAAGGTATGTAAAGTATATATCCGTAAAAGTAAGTATATGTCCTTATTATTAAATTTGGTATCATATGCGGGACACGTTTATTTTATTATATGAAAAGGACCCAAATATGTTTACATTGTTTAGTAGTACCTATTATTTTTCTTTTTATACATAAGTACCAATAAATATGGATCCCACTTGAAACTGACGGATATCTATAAAATCAACCCTAGATAGGATTATTCTTCCCTAACATCTGCCACAGATATGCTGTTATCCCTGACAACTAACCCGAGAGCCATGATATATTCGTAAATCGTTCTGCGCTGCAAGCGTTGAACGTTAAAAACAGATGTAGGTATATGCTTGATCTTATTTCGCTGTATATTGTATCATATATAGGATAAGAGAGAGATACATACGACAAGCATGACAACCCGCGTGGCCGAGCGGTCACTATACCGGTCTGACACGCAGTGGGTTCCGGGTTTGATTCCTGGCCAGACAGAAATGTAAATGATGAGTTTAGATTTTTGTTCTGGGTCTGGGTGTTTGTTCGTCTTTGTGTGTTCATGGCACTCACAACACAAGAGAAATCATACTGTAGGGCTGTGAGTCTAGAAAGCGTTTTTTAATGTTTATGTTTAAGGAAATAGAGAGAGATACGACAAGCATTTAAACATACCGCTCTGTTACAACGCTCAACTCAGCGTTGAGTCACCGCTTGGTTATGTGACCGTGCGGTAAGTTGAAAAGCTTTTTGTATCTCTTTCTTATCGCAACATGTAACCTAAAGGCTACAACACATTCGCTTCAAGTATGAGACCCAGTCCATCTCGTAGGTGGTTACTGCCACTCATGGACATGTGTAATAAACTTCATGTAGACCATTTTATCTGAAGTCAGTCAAAGATGCGTTGCTGCCTCCCGAGGACTAAGATCGTCGCCTGATATAAACGTGAGCCACACCCACCCTTCCAAGGAAACGCAAAAACTGCTTTTCGCTAGATGTGGCGGTGGTCTCCTCAGTCGAACCATACACGTTATACCACCTTCCATACCTTTTGTTTAAGGCAACGCAGAGCGTTTGACGCTAGATGTGAATATTTAGTGACCAAGCGGTAAGCGACAGTACTGTTTTATCCGAAGATTGTAAAAATCTTTGTTTCAAAGACTGTAGAACATTTGATACCAACACTTGATTTATCTAAAAATCTGATATGATAATACACTTATAAAATGCTCACATGTTTCATTCATGAGAACCGAATTTAATATAAAAGGCGAGCGTTCTCAAGTACCTGTATCCCTTAACACAATATACTCTGTAATTTCATTCCCGAAAACGTCGTACGTTCCGCTTTGTAACAAGACAAAGGCGTGCTTGTAAAATAGCCAATAAAACCATCTAACCCTATTATACGTGTTTTAAATTTACACGCTCTCGCTCCATATGATTGCGAGGCAAAGATTACTTCGAGGGAAAGATAGGATCCTTAATATTTTATGAAGAAATATTGGGTGGAGTCCGCTGAAGTGGCGCAAGACGTAAGCTATAGCGGGTAAGTTCCTGGCTTTATTTTGACACTGTGCAATAAATTGCAATCCAATTATATCACAATTTTGTAAGCATGTAGCGTTTTAATTTTTCATAAGTTTTGTATTAAGTAGTAGTTTTGTAGTTAATTTGTATCTTAAGAATAACCTTTAGGGAATAAAAAAATATCTAGTGTAGTAGACAAATATTATAATAATATAAAATAAACATATTGAAATTAATTGGTGAATGATCGAATTCAATTTTATTGAAGTTTTGTACCCTTTGGACTCGGTAACAGGTACAGCAACTCATTGCTGTCGCCATTCGCTGTGCAGCAACAACTACTCGTAGTACCACCGCTCTCTTCTAAATGAAAAAAAACGTGAATTAAGGGATATTATCGCAAAGTTATGTTACTAAAATAATATTTTAATAAAATATTCACTAATTGATGATAAATATAAAATGTTGCTTCATTGTTACAAGTATTTTTGCGGTACCGAATGTTCACGTACTTTGTGATTTTTAAGTCCAAATGATGTAAAAATTTGTCACACAGTAGCAGTATTTTGCACCTATGTAGTTTGTAATTCTTCTTGTGTAAATTAATGTATCGTGTATCTATTTTTTACCTGGTTAAATTAACGAGCTTGCGGTCATGAACAGTTGTAAACTACTACATATAGAACAGGGGTCCTATCAGAAATCGATCACAGATGCGTTGCTACTCTCGAGGACTAAGATGGTACCGCAAATATATGTAGTCAAAAACGCTAAGTCGCGTCGCTTATCAAATAAAAATCGCTCCCGCTTATAACTTGTTAACGCCCATGTATCAGCTTTATATCCCGAAGCGATGTCCACTGATTGAGCTCTGTAAATGGATAGAGAGGAAAAGAACGTATTGATGTAACTCCCATCGAGCGATTATTACTTACAGCTACTCCATTATGTCTGCTCTATGAATTTGCGAGTATCAGTATTTATTAATGGCTTTACAAATATCAGGAAACACGAAAATATTTCATATACGTTATATATGTAGTTCATTACTACATTTATTTGGAAATATGCAGTAGTACCTTTTCGGTCGAACTAGTAGTTCTAGCTCGTTCTGGTAAATATTTATATAGCCTCACAAAATGATTTTGCACAAAGACGAATACACAAACACGTACTCTCAGAACAGACATCTATTTTTTTATTCGTATTGGGTGTTTGGGTATCCGTCTTTGTATGTGACCATGTCAGCCATGACAGAAAAATTCTAGTGTGGGGCTATGTGTGTTGAATGCGTTCAAAAATGTAATGTACCAATATTTAAACTTTATAATTTTGAAGTGGGAAACGATCGTGCAGTTATGTGTCCCCTTAGATGTCAGTCTTTGTCCATCTGTAATCTAGATAAAGATATTAAGAAACATTAAACGCTTTTTACACTCATGGCCATACACATACACAATTCATCATTCAGATGCCTGTCTGGCCGCGGATCGAATCCGGAACCCACTGCGTGTCAGAACGGTTTGGAGACCGCTCCACCACGCGGGTCCTCGGTTAAGACCGAAGTCTTACCTAACGTTGGCCACACATGCTTTGCTTCCAGGAGATCTAACTTGGTACGCTTTGGATAAACATTTTTCCCTTCAGAGCAGAACACAGCAGCACTTAACACTGCTGTTATTTGGCAGAAATACGCGTGACGGTGGTGCTTCTAGAGCTGAACAAAAAAGGCTTCTCCTACCTTCATAACTACACTTTACGTACTACATTTACCACCATTGTATTAAAAAAAAAGACGCTTTTTACACTCACAGCCCCACAACAGGATTTTCTCCTGTGCCGTGGGTGCCATGGACACACAAAGACGAATACACAAACACCCAGACCAAGAACAGAAATCTAAACTCATCATTCAGATGCCTGTCTGGCCGGGGATCGAGCCGGGAACCACTAAGCGTTAGATCGGTATGGTAACCGCTCGGCCACGCGGGTCGTCGTATTATTTTATAACTGATGCCTTAATGGGCATTATCAAAGTACTTCCTTTTGATTTTCTTTTCAGGCCGTTTCAATAATAATGTTAGGTATAATGAAACGATGGAATTTAACAAAAGTATTTTTACGGTATTTTTCCTTCCGCTAACAAAAGCGGAAATTCTTTGATTCCGGTCCTTATCGAGTCTAAAAATATTGAGATAAGATGATCTCAGATTTCAACGGATATCGTTTTATTTCCTTTTTGTATATTATTTTTATAAAATTGTATAATATACACTGTATATACAAATGAGGATAAAAAATATACTCATACAAAAAACACAATATTACAAAAATCGGCTGCTTTAAGCCTTCTTTAGGTTCTGTCACAAGTATTAACTTGTGACAGAACTAATGTTTACAATGCAAGACGGTTTCCTCCTATTTACTACGGTTCGTAGCCTGGTGTATTGTATGATAACGGTAACAAGCATGCAGTCCACCTGATGGTAAGTGGTTACTGCCGCCCACGGACATCTGTAAGCAACTTCATATAGAACTTAGGCTCTGTCTGAAGTCGATCATAGATGCGTTGTCACTACCAAAGACTAAGATGGTCGCCTTATACATAAGTGAGCCGGCAACCATGCCCTTCCACCGAAACGCAATAACGGTAGAAATAGGTGTGGTCCACCGCCACTTCCACGGTCGAACAACATTGGTTGTACCACCATGTGGTATGTCTATGTTCTGGGTCGGGGTGTTTGTGTATTTGTCTTTGAGTCCATGGTACCCACCAAGAAAAAAAATCCTTTCATATAAAATTAAGAGCAAAATTCTGTTATTTCTATTAAAGCTCTTGTGATTTGCGGTTGCTTAAAACGGTTACAAAGCGGTTGATTACAACAGCTCAAACCGGGTGTAGTGCATGCTCGTTACCTGTTTCAATTGCTATTGCAACGCATCTAAAGATTAACGTTTGGTACTGCATTGTAGAATCGAATTCAATTCCTTAGTCCCTCTGAGATCTCATATCTGTATTTCTGTCATTTCTCATGCATCTCTGTCGCTTCAAAATGATTGAATTCTAAAGTCTATTCTTCTTTCTTCTATTCACTAACTTTCATTTTGATACCCATACTGTCGTAATAGTAAAATGTATCGTCCCTCCTCCCCTTTTTTCCTCTATTTCCAGGCGCTATTTTTAAAAATTATATAGTATGAATGTCACTATGCAAACTAAGACGATTCTAAAGATACGTCATTATCCGTCAAGCGGTTTGAGCTGTAGTGTGTGCCAAAGAAATTGACATACATACATACAAACATACACATACATACGCTCGAAGCAGTCGGGTAAAAAGGCTTTTACGACAAGCCTATTTGTTTCTAACAAGGTAATTTATGTAAGATTGAACTAGTAAATGAGCCTTCAGTCCACATGCTAATAAGTGCTTATGGCCACCCTTGGACATCTGTGCAACTTGATATAGAATAGGGTTCTATCTGGAGTCAATCATAGATGAATTGCTACCCCCGAGGACTAAGATGGTCATGCCTCATATAAATGCGATGCAATCACACTTCCATCGAAACGCAAGAACTTTAGGATAGGTGTATAGGTAGTCCGATCGAGCCATGCTAGTTCTATCACATCGATAATAATAACAATGAACCTATAACTAAATTTGAATACGTAAAGCATTTGATAACACAAAAACATGTTATTCGCTGCATGAATCGAAATATTGCTGTTAATATCGTAAATAACGGCAATTTTTCACAACAAAATCCGATCCTTTGATTTTCGCGTTGCCACGAAAAGAAAAGGTATTTTCTTTTTCGTTATAGCGGCTCACGATCGGAAAGCAAACTTCCGTTGGGTAAGAAATTTATGATAACATAAAAACACAAGCAAAATACACGAAACGAAAGGTTTAGGCATTTGCTCTACTGATGGTTGTAAAGATATGATGACGATGATGATTTGGAAGGCGAAATAGCCCTATATATCTATGGTATGTGTGGTATGTTCGATAGGTCTACCACGCTCAAGGACTCCTGTTGGATTCCGTTCTAGTTACTGGACTCTTCAACGTAGCGCAGACAGACGAGGGGAATTTAGCGAAGTAAAAATCCCACATCATTCGGTATCTTCTCTAAATATATTTTTAAACATCCCTTACACCGTCGTCATCAAAACTGGTACATATAAAAGAGATAAAGGTATATATAAAAGCGATAATATAAATACCATTATATCGCTGTGGGAATGTACGTCTGACATACACCTTAGCTTTAACGGTGTCTTAGCTTTAGCCTTGATCATGTTGTATTACAGTTGTTTTTTCTGATAAATAAATATTTATTTCTTCTATTTAATTCATCGTATTTTTTCTCGGGTTTTGGATTAGGAATAATATACCAATAGTGGTTAGTTACAAATTGATATACTCTTGATGCCTTGTCGATATAATTTTATTTGTTAGTTTTGATATGTAATCGCTACTCGTTAGTGGTGAAACACGTGATTTATTCGGTGTATGCGTTCCGAGTTAGCTTACGAAGTTTTAAAGGGTGTTATTTTTAAGCCTCAATTCAAATGCTGTTTAATAACTAAACAGAATGAAAATTATGACTGGTTTTATTGGTTTGCATGAATGAAATTTTTATAATTATATAAATTTGGATTGCACTGGTCTCAAAATGAGCATGCAATCAAGCTGATGGTACTTAGATGGTACAACGTACTACCTGAAGTCAATCTTATCTTACATTTTACTAATATTATAAAAGAGAAAGATTGTGAGGTTCATCCTCACAAAATTTCTCTTTTATATGTATTTTTGTTTGTTTTCTTCTTCTACCAGGATGAAATAGCAAACAAGCATGAATTTCCAAGTTCCTAATTGTAAGTGGTTACTGCCGCCCATGAACATCTGTAAGTAACTTCATAAAGAACAGGAGTTCTATATGACTGTTTCTACCTGAGTACTATCTGAAGTCGTTCACAGATGCGTTGCAAATCTCGAGGGCTAAGATGACTTCATATATAAACGTATTACTCATTCATGGTCAGATTTTGCTGAAATTTGGTACACAAATAGTTTATATCCTGGATTATCACATGGTAAACATTATCGTGGTAAACGTGACTGAAACGAGAGGAACCGCGGATACAAGCTAATGATAGATATATCGAGTGGAGACTTGATGTACCCAAACCGTACCATCGAAATGCATGCATATTTCATGCTAAAATGGGTGTAATGGTGAACGTCAATGTCAGCATTGAGAATGCATGTAACTACATGCATAATAATGCTAGGTGCTAGAACCAATGTAGTTCGACCGGGGAAGTACCACCGCCACACCTATTTCTAGCGTCAAGCAGTTCTTGCGTTTCGGTGGAGGGTGTGGTTGCCTGCTCACTTTTATATGAGGCGACCATCTCAGTCATCGGGAGTAGCAACGCATCTGTGATAGACTTCATATAGAAACCCTGTTCTATATGAAGTTGCTTACAAATGCCCATGGGCGGCAGTAACCACTTGCTACTTCATATTTATAAAAAAAATAATGTCCATCCGGACGATGGACAGCTATTAACAACTTTACATACTTTAACAAGAGACTACGTCCGTTTCCATCGTTCACCGTTGTAATGTGCATTTCATGTGTTAATACAGGTCATAGACTAATTGTGTGCCAAATTTCAGCAAAATCTGAACGGTAGTTTTTGGGTGAAAGATTAACAAACATACACACATGCTCATAAACTTTGAATATTAGTAAGATCGCCTTTATAATGTTAGTACGAAGGGTTCTGTAGTCAAACACAGAATGAGACTAAGAAGGTCGCCTCATAGGATAGTAGTGAGCTGGCGACATTAAAAATAGGTGTGGTAGTATTAATAAATAAAAAAAATCTCATAGTAAACAAAATATTTGTTATTAGCGCAAGAGTACTTCCCGAATCAAAAAGTTATTTTGTACGTATTATGGATTTGGGCCTGTATTTAGGCTATCACTTTCTAGAAACACAACCACTGGCCCAAAACACTTTCTACGATTAATAGTCTTTTAGTGAGCAAACTTGTTTCTGTGTCTAGAAGTTTTGGAAAATATTTGATAACGGATCTTGTATAGAATCAGTGTTATACTCGTATATTTGTAGGTTTAAGTTCTGTTCTGGATATCTACGCAAATTTTGCAAATTGAATTATTTTTTAACTTTTTTATCAATCTCTTTATTTCTCTTTTACAGAAGAGTTGGCTTAAGTTCTCTGCAGTTATCAAACGAGTATTGGTATATTTATACTCCTAGGGTTAATATGAAAAATGTAGAAGATAAATATGGAACATGAATTAGCGTAGGTTTTACTTCTAAAATTTTTCTCATTGCCCTAAGTAAAGAAAAAAATTAAAAACAAAATTTTGGGTTTTGAATCCCGTACGTGAGATACATGTATTCACTTTATTTTACAAAAAAATGTAACACGTAGAATGAGTAAAAGTCGCTACATATTTTTTTAAATTTCTTCTTTAAATATTAATATTACGACACCATTCATTTTGAAAAATAATTGATTTTCTACGAGGCTTAATTGCCTTACTTAACTCCAATATCTGTTATACAAATCTTAATTAAATTTTGAAATTAGGATAGGTGTGAAAAAACCAAAGTGAGTGTAATTAAATGGTCGTATGCAATTTTATTTATATGTAATTTACAATTCACTGTTACGAAATGTTAACAGTAACTATGTATATCACTGCTCACGGTATCATGAGCAGTGATAGCCGAATAGTTGAAACTTGGCCTCTCAATCAATGGTCCGAGGTTCGAATCCCAGACCACAATTTTTTCTAAAATTATGTGCGTATTAGAAATTAATTATATGAGGCGACCAATTAGTTAATTATCATTGCTTTACGGTGAAGGAAAACATCGTAAGGGAACCTAAACACCTTAGAGTTTTTTAAAGAAAAAAGAAATTCTCAAAGGAGTGAGAAATTTACCAATTCGCACTATGACTAGCGCGGTGGACTATGGCCTGAAACTCATTCTGAGAGAAGACCCGTGCCCAGCAGTACAATAATGGTTTGACGACAACCATATAACGGAATAAACCGCACACATTTTCCGCAACGTGTCGACACAAGCGTAAAATATCGGAACTGTTGCATAATACAATTTATCTTTACGACAAAAACACTATAATCTACACATTAGTGCCATGGGAGTGCGAGACCACACAGGGGCGCAATTTGCTTCAATTTGCATAGACTTTGACACTTCCTGTGAATTTAAAACCGTTAGACACTATACCATCGGCCATTACGTAATAGATTAGGTTTTGCGATCTAAGGAATGATCCATCAGTCTCCGTCAATCTGTCAGTTTGTTCCGAGTCTTCTCTCACGGCTTCTGTTCGCTTTTTAATTTCAAAACTGTAAAAATGTAAGAAAATATATAAAGTTTTCTCAATAGTCTCAATTCATTTGTCCTTTGTTGAAAGTATGTTTCCTTTGGCGAGTACTTTTCTTTTTCATTGCTTTAGAAGTTAAAATTAAATAGGGCTATGTGACAATGTCTTAAAATGGCGTTTGTCTCTCTTCCCGAGGATCTAGTTACGTTAATAAAGAATTATTCTAGTAGGTAGGCAGTAGCAGAAGCGGCTCCACAAAAATCACTTTCTGAAATCAGTAACAGCTTTTCTAGGCTCTCACTTAAATAATATTTATAGCTCCAAACTCTAGTGAAATCCGTCAAATTTTATAAGAATAGTTCGAAGAAATAAACGGACGGACAAAACTCTAATAAATCAGTTTATATGCATAGAAATTAGCAGATTTGAAATCATAGACCACTAAATCTCAATTTTTATTTGTTTGAATACATTAGGAGTTTATTTAAAAGACGCTTGAAGACGCTTTCTACACTCATAGCCCCACACTAGGATTTTCTCCTGTGTCGTGGGTGCCATGGACACACAAACACGAATACACAAACACCCAGACCCAGAACAGAAATCTAAACTCATCATTCATAATTCTGGCCGGGAATCGAACCCGGGACCCACTGCGCGTCAGACCGGCATGTGGACCGCTCGGCCACGCGGGTCGTCAAATTTTATTTATTTAGCTTTATTTATTTAGCTTATTTCGCTTGAGCTTCGGTAGACGTTCCGGATTTCTCACGATAATGCTAACATTAAATACCTGCTTCCTCGGGTAACCGAACGGTACGAGGTTCTGTTAACAAAACAGTAAGTAATCCGATCGCATCCGGCTTTACGAATTTTAAATACATTATAGTTTCGTAGCCTGTTTGCAACTTACTTGGGAATAATTCTAGGCTGACCGAAACAAAATTCCGAGTCAATAAGTAACTAAAATCTACTAGTACATAGTAACTTCGAAACTATAATTGTTTCGGATTATTACAAGTTGTAATATTTTTACGATTTATTGCAATTGTAATTTTAATGTAAGTTAAGTCAGATACTGTAAGTTTTCAATGTAAATAGAACTTTGTATTGTACTCAAACAATGTAAAAAAATTGTGATGCCACTACATCTTTTGGTTTCAGACTTACAAATTTCATTTTAAATAAAAAGAGAACGCTAAAAATAGCAAACCTTTGGATGGCATATACGAGGTTAACATTTCATTTCCTATCCGGAATAGTCCTCATCACTTTTTATGTACCTCCAAGGGTTAGATATTAAAACCATTTTTTGTCACGTATCGAAGTACTTTTCATCTAGTGTTATATAAATTATACATTTATATAACATTTCTCGTCAACCCATTATTATACCCACTGCTGGGCACGGATCTTTCAAAGTGAGAGAATTTTAGGCCATGGTCCACCGCGCTGGCCAAGTGCGAATTGGTAGACTTTATACATCTTTGAGAACTCTTTTTTTATGAGAACGCTCAGATGTGCAGGTTTCCTAACGATGTTTTCCTTCACCGTAAAGCAGTGATAATTAAATTCTAATACGCACATAAT
>DWNE01004328.1:0-15347 GCA_018249875.1 Cecropterus toxeus
TTCAATTCGAACCAGTAGTTCCTGAGATTAGCGCGTTCATCCAAACAAACTCTACTGCTTTATAATATTAGTATAGATTTGTTGTTTGTCACATAAATTATAAAAATGTGATCATATATCAACAATAATTAAATACCATTTATATGTATTTACGACTATAAAATGTGAGCACATTTGGAAATAATCACAATTTAATAAAATATCTTCAATTCGCAATGAGAGAAATATGTTTTCCTAACTCTGAAGTACGCAGCGTGACTCCTGTAAGCGGTATTGTTAATGGATGTTTGAAACTTTACTTATGTTGCGATGGTAGAACAAAAGTTTTGGAAATGAATAATTCTAAATTATATTATCATTTCTGGTGAAGAGACCTTAGGCTTTTGTGGTTTCTATCTCAGTGTAATATAATATTGACAAAAATGTTATAGACTAGCTGTACCCCGTGGTTTCTGCTACGTTTAAATAAATTTGAAATATATTTTAATAGAGTACTTGGATTGAAAGGAAATAAACATGTTAATTCAGGATATGAACAAGATATTTATATGAAATTCAGTAGTTTTGGTTAAATGGAATTTCAAACACATATAAACAGTCAGAAAATCAAAAAATAATAGAATAGATCTATGAGATATTAGGTAATCTTTTAAGAAATCCCTTCGAAATAAAAAAGCCAACGCTGGAGAGAAAATTTAAACATGCCGATCATTGGGGACCCTTTACTTCACTAGGTATTTCAATAGATATTTTAATATGTATTGCGATCCATTTGCATGTAATGTTGTAACATTTAATATATAATATATTATGTTCTTTCTAAAATCCTTATTTTGGCTATAATATTTATATGTCTTATATATAAGCAATCTGATATTTCGTTTCACAGTCCGTTGACCTGATCTTGGAAATTGTCCCTCAGGGGCAATTTCGCTACGATATTCCTACAGTACAAGCAGTCACGCAATATTAAGTACTCTTTTCTTCCATCCTCCACTTGTCACAGGCGATAAAAGCTTTATTTTTCTTACGTTCAACACTTACAGTCACGTTTTAGAAAACAGTTGGAGTTGAACAAAAGGAAAATTCAATAGTTGAAGTAAATATATATTCACGGAAAGGGCGCTTTGCATAACACCGTTTACTGTACAAATTTTTTTGATGCTGTTCTATGCCTGGTCAGACAATCTAATTCAGACATATCCGAGAACCGGACAATCGCAAGGTTTTAAATTAGTAAGTATTTTATATAAATTGGAAAGAAAACTAAATATAGGATTTTTAAAGTAATTTGGCTATAGGGGTTTGAAAGTATGAATTAATTTTCCAAAACAGAATTTCCAAACTATTTTGGGACCCCTTGCCCAAAATAGTTAGGGAATCCTGATATAAATGATTATCTTTTCGAAGATCCGGGATACTAACGCTAATTGCTTTTTTACTACTTATTTTTTAAACTAAGCTCTAAAATACAGTAAGACCTTACGTATCACGTTGGATCACCGAAACATGTCCCAGAGGTGAAGGAACCTGCTGCCCACCTATATTTCATTTTGTCTCCAGAAACGTGATTACACGACAACGAAGATTTACGACGGTATGCAGACGAAGATTTCAAAAACCTTGTCGTAAAAAGTCGCACGTCTACGAAATAATTTGGTGTTTTGCTTTCTTAACATTTATAATGGTTATAATATACTATGGGGTATTAAGGTTTAGTGGAAAATTTGTTAAATGATTCCTAAAGTGTTAAAACTACTTATATTTTTATTTCAAACTTATAAACCTGAAAAGTATTCTGAACAGACTTGTAATTTACCAGTTTAAATTCCATGCCATGTCACTTTCCATACTGAGACGATTGTAATGATATGTCATATGTTACTATCCGTCAAGCCGTTTTGGCTGTAGCGCATACCAAAGAAATGGGCATAAAAACAAACATAAAAACATTACGCTCCTTCTGACACAGTCGGATAATAATTAAAATGTGAATGACATTACCCTTGAAAAACACTACCTTCCTACATTACCACACCAGCTCTTCTCTAGTAGAGTATATGGCGGCTCTACAAACTTCAATGAGTTCTCTCGTCAACCCATTATTGTCCCACTGCTGGGCACGGGTCTTCTTTCAGAGTGAGAGAGTTTCAGGCCATAGTCCACCGTGCTGGCCAAGTGCGAATTGGTAGACTTCACACACCTTTGAGAACTCTTTTTTTTGAAGTGAAAACTTCTTTAGGCGCGTTGAGCGTTTTGGTAGAGGGTAAAATCCTCGGTTCGCGTCACCGACATGCTAATGATAATAGTATATCTATAGCTATGGAGAGCCAGACTAGCGCACGCGCAGTAGCCTGTGTACACGTATACACTAATACATCGACTATTTCTGACTGTATTATGTGCGCGTTGGACGCTTTTTGGATAAGTATAATTTTGTGAGTCACGTCACCAATACGTTATAGTATCACTATTAATGAGAACTCTCAGATATGCAGGTTTCCTCACGATGTTTTCCTTCACCGAAAAGCAGTGATAATTAAATTCTAAACTTCAATGAGTTACCACCGTTAAAGTTATGTAGCATAAGGGTAATTGTTCCCAAATAAATTGTTCAACAGAAGGAACAAACGAATAGTTAATATAAAGTTTTCCGCAAACCACGAGGAATACATTCCACTTAACAAAGTTGCCTTATCGACTAATAGTTGGGTTTCCGAAATATATGTTGCTTTGTGGAAAGTTTGGTTTGAATTGTGTTCGAAATAATTTATAGAAAAAGTTTAATCTTTAAATTCTGTTTTATTGTGGACTTATATTATAGCGGAATGGATCTATTTCAATATGTAACTATCAATCCTCACTTGACTAGCGCGAACTATGGCCTAAAACTCTCGTGAGAGAAGACCCGTCCCAGCAGAGGGACAAGAATGAGTTGAGAATAAAATACGTTACTGATACTCACGATATAAGGGTTTTTTAGTCCCAATATGCAACTGAGTCTAAATATTGACATTAAATTTTCTTTAACTTCTTATTTAACAGGAGTTCTTGTAAAATGGGCACGATATAATTGGTAAGAGTTAAATTCTAGGTATAGATATATTTTTAAAAGGCGGATAAATCGGTATTTAACACAATTGTGTCATGAGTTAAATTTAAAATATTTAGTTAAATCATATCATAATTCATACTTATCTGTTACTACTGTGGTAAATTATAAACTAACTATATATAATCTATATGCTCCGTATGCTTGAAAAAATTGCATCAAAATCGGTTTAGTTTTTATCCATAGTGACATTCCCTACAATTCGCAATATCTTCCAAAAGGTTGTTTGCGAGATAAACACCATGGAAATAAACCCATGGTGACATTTATTGTCAAGTAATAAAGATAACTTTATTACTTTACTACACAAGGATAAGGGGTACCATGTTCATCTTAACGGCCATCAGGAAATAGGTCAAGCCAAAATCCCGGACTCGTAATGGCGATTGGTGTCACAGGAAACCATGACAGGTCACAAATCCCAGTTAGCTTCTTCGAGGTTTACGGGGATTACTCTCAGCAATTTATGGAAATTAACTTCTAAGTGATTTTATTTTTAAGCGCTCTCTTATGCTCGGGTTTTCCGTTTTCAAATAAGATCCCACAACCTTGGAGCTGTCTACTTGCCTTAGAACTACTAAATAGAATAACCCATGACATTTGACAATAGGTTAATTTTTTGATGCAGATATCCACTAAGTTTCTTTTATATTTTACCCCTCAGTGGGTTAAATAAGGATTAAATGTTTATAAAAACTTAGTCGTCACGGTACGTCTGGCAGATGTGGAACATCGTATTCGTGCAAGCAATATGCATAAAAGATAAGGTTGCGACAGGAACTAATTAGAAAAAAATAAAAAAATTAACTATGACGATTTTTTTACGGAAGATTTTTTTAAATAAATTATTATTATTATCTGTTCTCATAAAATTCGAACATAAATTTCATGTATACCTTATACATACAGTCTATATGTAGTAGTGTGTACGGTGTGGCGATCAGGTCGCCACGGCAAGACTCGCCACGCCAACAATCTTACGCACACACACAAGGTTTACGCGGATAAACATGTTTCACATCAAATTGAAGGTATGTGCAATTTACTCATTTTAACGAATTATAGCCTAAATCGGTCTATCAGAGGGGATAAATAATATAATAGATGAACAAAAAATCTCAAGATATAACATCCCCTATTTATTTTTATTGAGTCTATCACTACTACCCATAACGGCATCTAATTTTAAAAGACAAACATACTCCTAAATTTTTCAACATAATTAATATGTTGTTGTATCATATACATATATCCATGAGTTATCATTCAGTAGATATTCTATCCACAGCGGATGAGACTCCACAAATCTCTGCAGTAAAAGATAACCGCGCAAATTGTGCGGACGTGTGCGCTGCGTTACAGCATGATATAACGGGGAGCACGTTTCTTCGCTGAAAATTTATGGTGATAATTTAATAATTTTAGCATATTACTCTTTTCTATGGAAATAAACTAGGCTTTCAGACTACCTGGTGTTTAAGTCATCCAAAATTGCAATGCATAGAGAGAAAGTATTTGAGGAATATGTTTTATCGATAGTCATGAATATTTTAAAAGAAACTGCGTTGAAGAATACCAGCTGAAAATCGTGATGTTGATGCCTGTTGAATTCGTACCAATAAGAGAAGGTCCATATCCAATAGAAGACCACAAAAAGCCAATGGATGAATAACATTTCCTGATCCCCACAATAAAATTTTCTCCTGTATCGTAGATACGACGAATACAAAAACACCGAGATCCAGAACAGAAATCTAAATTTTTCATTATTAAATATCTATCAGGCCAGATCGAACCCGGAACCCATTGCCTGTCAGATTGATATGGTGACCGCTCATCGCTCAGTGGGTCATCGTAGATATAACAGGATTGCTATCGCAACCTTATATTATCAAATACATTCATAATAATAAAAACCTACAGTAGGTATAACATGACTGTATCAGACACAAAAATAGTTGTTAATGGTAAGATAAATTTGCCATTAATGATATAATCATTGGTTCCTGAATATCATAATACTTATTCTACTTCCAAGTACTCTTACAAAGGATAAGTTCGTCAATTATTAGGCATTTCATCCAGCATCTCGAGAGATAAGAGAGCAAATTGGGCTGACTTGTGCACTGCATACGTAATGCCGAGATTTATTGCCGAGCCTAGCGCTAGTTTGCATTCATAGTAAGATATTATGCGCAAAATTCATATGGCGTACAGGTTGTAGGGTTAATGGAGAAACCCTGGAGTAGTCCTCGGGGATGGCTGACTTATTTGCAAATCAAAGCGATTTACTTAGAAAAACGTTTTGAAGATTATAAGAGACGTTTTTTTCTCTCCCGGGACACATCGGGATTCTATATACATGTTTACAATACCTACCAAAGTATTTTAATTTAAATTTAAAACAAGAATTAAATTTACACTTCCTACACTCGTTCACTTTCTACACTTACAGCCCCACACTAGGATTTTCTCCTGTGTCGTGGATGCCATGGACACACAAAGACGAATACAGAAACACTCAGACCCAGAACTGAAATCTAAACTCATGATTCATATTTCTGTCTGGCCGGGAATCAAACCCGGGACCCACTGCGCGTCAGACCGATATAGTGACCGCTCCGCCACGGGTCATCAATTTAAGGTTTGCATTACAAATAAATATAACCGCATTTTTGAAAACAGCTCAATACTTTTCACAAACTAATTTACTTAAACTAATTTATTATATATAGTTATTTACTTACTTACAGACAAACAAAGTCACTCACAGAGCCTAGTAGCAAACAAGTAAAGTAAACATGTTCTCATATATAAAGCAGTAACAATAACATAAAAGCCAAGAATGAATACCAAAACTTAGAAGGCTCAGAGTGAAAGCTTTGTGCGCTCTAACTTAGCCGGAGTAATAAACGGCTAATTAAAACTTATGCAACCAGCCTCTTAGCCTGTTTACACTCGGCTAATTAAACCCGTGACATGCATGCTAGACATGCATGCGTGCTATATATGTGAAGCCTTAAAGAGAATGGGACGAGTTATTTAACTAGATTGTATCATGAAATTTATTTTGTTTTAAGTGTTCAAAGGTGGATTTATACCAGTAAATGCCCAAGACTTCGTCTGCGTAGACTCAAGAATTATGTTTAGAAATCGGAAACAATTTATTTGATAAATTAACCGTTTTTTACGTTGTAATAGTGAGAAACTTTTACACACTCGACACATATGTCGACTTAGCCGTAGCATATGAGAGACGAATAGAGACGTCCCAAAATACTGAAAATACACACATGCTTTTTATCACCACTTTACACATTTTACCACCTTATCAGTTAATTATGATAACGGAGAAATAATACAACACATATTATTATTATTAATTCACGAATATTAAATACATTTATATGTCTATATTGTATTAAGTTATTTTAAGCCACAGTCGAAGAAATTTGTAGTCGTGGTAGTGCGGTAGGGAGATTTTTTTTTTTCACTTTATTTGAGTCAACAAAAAGTTTACTTAACTATTAATTAACAAAAGAGTCTTATAACATCGTTATCCAATATAATAACAATTTCAAAATTCTTGTAGAAAAATAATAATTTAAAAACATGACCAGTGAAAAACCTTTCGCAAACCATCTACAACTACCTAAATAACTATGTTGTAGTTTGAAATCCTAAAAAGTTATTTGCAGTGTTATTACAAGGGTTAGTAGTAGCCTCGCCGGCCCCTACTTAAGACTAGATATTTCTAGACAGAAGCATTCTTGTACATTGTTTACATGAAGCAAATGTTTAGTACACAATCAGCCGTAATATTTTAAGCTTGCATTCCGTAAGGTTGTATTTATATAGCGTGAGCGGTACTAACGAGTATATTATGGAGATCCCGAAGGTAGTCTCCCTTATAAATGACATAGAGTACTTAGAAGCGCAGTAGTAGTAAGTTAAACACGATTTTAAATTAAAAAAATATTTAAAAAATCTGCTTTCAATATTTGATAGACCAAGTACTACTGTTTCAGGAATTACTTCTAATGCAATTTTATCAGTATTTCTTTAATTTATAATTACAGGCTTTCATTTCCAATAATGGTCATGTTTTCAAAATATTCCAAATTTCTTTTTTTAACGTCGTCACTTGTTTACGTTTACCTATTACCTATACTAACTGTTGGCCGCAACATTGTGTGCGGAAACTATGATACAAACATTTAACCCCCTAGAGGGGTGGAATTTCGAAAAATCCTTTCTTAGTGAATATCTATATCATAAGCTACAGTGCATGAGTTTAACTGTAGTACTTTAGTCTCTACATAATCTAATATTTAGTTTCTAGATAGTCTAATATTAAAATGATTACTGAAGAGGAGAGGTGCGATGATTGACTTTTGGCGGAAACGCCATTATTCAAAAGAGAATTGGAAATAAATCATTGCTTAGAGAGTGTCTTAGTTTATAGCGTTATAACATAGTGTTCTACCACCTTAAACCTATGATTGTATGTCTTATATAGGACATTCAATAACGTTAGAGAAGGCTACTTGTTATATATTGTTGATGTAAATTGATGTGTTACCGCAGTTAGTGTTATCTGAGCTTAGCAGGACTTAGTTATACTAAACGCTGTAGCCATTTGCATGAGATGTTGCCGAATTTACAATTACAATTTCCGCACTAAACGGAGTGCACCTAAGTTGGTAACGAGGTGAAACGCTAATTTCTGTATATATGTTAAACAGTTATATAAAACGAGATAAATAATTTATTGTTTACCTCCATTTATATAACTGTTATTTAACTCTATTCAGTATTCAACTCTTCGTTATATAAAAAGCGTGTTAAAAATCTTTCAAGTTGTTTAGTACTGACTAAACAACTTATTAAAATGTTTGTTTGTATGTTTATATGAAATAATTATAGAAAATAAACTAGTTTAACCAACCCTCATTATACAACCATCTACATTTTCAAAACGTAAACTGTACATTGTAACTTCGATCCCAAATATAACTTCTAAGACCTAAATAGAAACGCCTCATGTACTCTTCAAATCTGCTTGCAGCACCGTATTGCCGGTATAGGTAAGTAATAACCAAACAAGCATACAACAATACCACCGCAGTCAAAACACAAAGCATTCTCATAGATTACATATCTTATTCAAACTACAACTGTAAGAGATTCCAAACGCCATTTTAATATAAAGTACATTCAATTATTCGAATTCAATTACAGAAGTTGAATGAAGGAATGAATTCTCTTTTTTTATCAGCGCATAAAATGTTATGACTGTGGTCTGGGGAAGTCTGATACTTTACATAGAATTAATGCTATGCAGTTTCAACAATGTGAACAGAAATTGAATTGGAATGGGTTCTTGGATATCCAAGAACGCCTTATTAAAGTTACTTAGTTAAGCTAAATGACAATCCTATATCGCATATTAATTAAATATAATATATCATTGTGTAAAATTTAGTTTTAAGCAGTCGGATATTTTTGTTTCATTTTTTTAACGATGATACTTTAGTTGCTTTATAACATCATAATTATGTAATGATGTAAACTACCGGAGCTTAGCGTTTACATACTCAGTCGTGGGCTGACGTTCGAATGTTAGACTCTACATCTGTTTTTTTTTTGCATTACAAATTAACTACCTTCATGAAACGATGAGGGAAAGCTTTGTGAAACTGACGCGAATGAGAATTTCCAAACAACAGGAATGGTGCCGCATTGTCTATACAGAACGGTTTATTATAATAATATTTTTGTATGGACGACCCCTTAAATATTTCATAAATATTTTTTTTATTGTTTTTAGTATTTGTTGTTATAGCGGCAACAAAATACATGATCTGTAAAAAAAAATACGAACAGACGGCCAGCGGAGTCATAATTCCATTATTATCCTTTTACGGAACCTTAAAAAACGTTTAATTTTTAAATACCGCTTTTGCACTTCTGAGGGCAGTATAGTCAATTCCTGATAAGATTATACTACTACCTAAGTTTCAGCGCAGATTAATTGCGGAGGACGTTGGATACCATACCCTTCAATTGCGCTGCCTCGAATCTAGGGGGGCAAGCCGGGACAAGTTCAGAGGGCGGCAAATTCTAACTTTGCAAACGAATGCGCAACTCATAATTGATTTACCTTTGACCATTGGGCGCCTAGTCATTAGGAAGTGGAACTCTTGACACTATGTTTTAATGACCACCAATTATTGGACATTTGATGGCTGAAATGATGGTAAAAAGAAATTCAAATGAGAAAGGGCGGCATTTTTAAGTTATTGCCCCACATAAAAATAATTGAAGATCCGGGGCTGCAATTACAATAAGCTTCAATTATAATGATGTTCACATAATTTTGAACGAATTTAATTTCATCGAAAATTTGAATTATTGAACTGAAGCGAAGCCGGATTTAACCAATTTAAACTCGGCCGAAATTGCATTCTCATTATTAATGTTTTGTACCGGAAATTTTACGTTGAAAATTAGCTAAATTATATTGTTATAACGAAGTTACAAATCTTGTAAATGTATTATAACAATTTTCGTTTCGTTAATTATTACATTAAAATTCATTTCTATCTTGTATATCATTCCAATATAAATTCAAATTTGAAGCCAATCTTCAGGTGGTGTAGATAATAGAAATAGTAATAAAAGAGACTCTAAGTCCTATTTCAAAGACATGATCTATTTTTTATCGACTCACGACTTAATCAGTCTTTTAAGGCTTAAGTCTAAAGCCATAAGACTAAACACTATGTCGTTGTCTAAATTAAATTAAGTTGAAGTCAGAGCCATTACTTTAAAGATTTCTAAGACTTTAAATGATTGGTTGACTTACGATGGAAATGATCACATGTCGAGGATAGACTCCTCTGACTGAAGTATGTACGTACTTAACCAAGAAACGATGTTTATTTATTTATTTAATTAATGTTTACGTATTTGTTTTACTTGTGATTTCACTACAAAGGGAATCACCGCTTGTGTCAACAAAGGGTATACCTGTGCACCCGCCCTAGAAATTAAAGAAAATGGCCATATATTATCTAATCCCCTTTTTAACCAAAAAAATATATCTGCCACCAATATATCAATATATCTGCAACCTCCAACCACATCGTCCCACTTTTTATATTTTGAATGCCCTATATATTACATTTGTAAACAAAATATTTTAAAATGAAACGGCTTAAGCGAAATTAAAATGAAACCACACGCTAAACAAATGTATGTAAATTGAAAAAACCCTTTTCAGATTTATCTCAAAATTAATCTTTATATTACACAAATTGAATTAAAAATTTAATATACCCGGGCAGTGCTTTATTACATTGGTATAACTCGTTTTATTATTGTTCTAAAATGGCGGTAAATCTATTTGCCTTTTGCTCGATTTGTATGATATGTGAGCGACAAATACATATTTGTAGTTCTTGCGTTTCAGTGAAAAGATATAAATGCCGGCTGACTTACATATTCTTAGGAATGGCAACGCATGTTGTGATCGGCTTTTGGTAGAACCACTTTTAGGTAATTATTTATGGATTACGTATTTACCATCAGGTGGACTGCATGTTTCTTTGTTACTTCTGTCTTTTTTAAAACACATGCCGCTGATTTTGATTACCCGCATTATCCAATAATAACTAACTAAAATTAACAAGTAATTAAACAAGGAGAGTGCTGGCGGTAATTTAACAATTTGAACACGTCCCAAAATTGCAATGCCGCTAAATTAACAATATTTGTTAGTACGTGACGTTACACTACTGCTTGTTTTATAATCATTATGGGCCAATGATTCAGAATAAATACTACTAAGTTGCAATGCTTATATTACATTACTTAGCAATGGCATTACAGGGACATCAAATTTACTCAAGTCGCAAGTGGCCACCGCCGCACATGGATAATTAACCCAAGATAAAATTAGAATCTTAGCTGAAGTTCATCATAGGTTTGTCTGTTACCATAATAAGATAAGTATGTTATCACAAGAATACTAAAGGGAGATCCGTACCCAGAGGGATAGATAGGTATAGAGGACAAGTACAGTGCTTTGGGTCATATTATCTAAATATATATCAATAATTACATTACATTGTTTAAGGTCATTTTCATCAATAAATTGCAATGGTTAAAATACACTGCCTGTTTTAGTTATGTACTCGAATATACAATATTGTTTACGTTTCAATAGTATTGGCTATTGCACGTCAATTTAAATTACATTACATACAAAATATGTGAATATTTAGGCGGTCTAAAATAACCGTTGTAGTGTAAAAAACGCGCAATTGCGTAATTATTGTTTTGATAATGTTTATTTTATTTGGAATTCAATGTCCAGTCGTATAACGAGGATACATAGTGGACATTAAATTCCAAGTAAAATATCTATAACTAAATAATAAGATCAGATCAGTTTTTTAAATCATTTGGAAGGCATTTCAATCCTAAATGAGTGCGTGCTAAAAGTAAAATATTTTAGATCTTAGTGCCGTAAGACAATTTATAAGTGCTTTCGTAAGCCAAAGTTAAATCATTCTATTACAAGAACAAGTTCAATCATAGGATTTGGGATCTTAGGTATTTTAAGGGGCCTTTACGCTAGGCCACTGTAGCGAGGGGGCGGCGGAGGGGCGGTCCGCCCCGGGCGGCACATTTTGAGGGGCGCCTAAAACATATTTGAGGGGCGGCAAAAACAAGTTTGGCAACCTTGTTTTGTCATCAAGTTAAATATTGTCGTTTTTGTTGGTCGTCAAGTTAGATATTGTCGTTTTTTTTTTTTGTTTTCAAAATTTGTATAATAATGGGTGGCGAGTTCAACTTCCGCCCCAGGCGGCGTAAGCCCAAGCTTCGCCACTGCCTTTACATATGTGCAATTGCAAGTGTGTGCGCCTAATCGATTTTGAGTTAAGCATATCGAAAATAACTCGAAAACCAAATACTACCGAACTTGGCTGTCACACTGCCGTGCGAACCTACAAGCTTACCTATAAATGATACCGCCAAACAGCAAAACATCTCGCGTGGGAGTTAGCCATACGCAGGTAATGCCCAGGTGTACATTTCACATCGTATACACAGAGCACCACGTTCAATTAACCTTAATTTATAGTCGGCCTTTTTATTTGCAAAGGATCCCAATTACGAGGTCTGTGTAACTCGGAATATTTGGTAACTCTAAAGAGAATATATTTTTGCTTATAGGCGACTTCAAAAACAAAGCATGATTCTGTGAATTGTTTTAATCTTTGTAAACTAAACAAGCGAAATAAATTTACGAGCGTTTGTGATTCGGGTCGTTACGTGTTAACGTATTTGTGTGTGTATTTATACATAAACATGTGAATATTTATATAGGAATGCCTATTTTACGGATAATATGTTTCTATCCCTTAAGCATCGTAGAATGAAGAGAAAAGTTTCGAATGAGTACTACAATTTTAATTGTAATGGTTAATTCGGTATGGTTTAATTGTACTTATGATACGCGATTTCAATTGCATGCATCGTGGTCACAATGAACTAACCACCGGCTAAACTGTATCACAAATTGCAAAAACAAAGAAATTTCTTTTCTCGTATATTAATCTAAAATATCGGACTTGAAATCATCCTTCAAGTTAATTGATATATTTTCTTAAAGAAATAGTCCCTACTCACACACTTCTTGTTATAAAGCAACACAAAAGCACAATAATACGACAACAATGTGACAGAAAATAACTGTGTATATTCTAAATTGCGAAACGATAAAAGCATGCATTTGGTTCTCGACCAATTATGATTTCCAATACATTTCAACAGTGACGTTAACGATGGTGAAGTAGATACGTCATTAAAGGCAACACACTAGTTCTCACTTGATGAACGTACTTGAAATAAGATAGAGCGATATTTATATGTAGCTATATTTAGATATATTTGCCTTACCACCTCTTGAAGACCAAAACGGAATAACTTTCATCATGGTCATAAGGTTCCCGGAAATGGACAGCAGATTCTTCCAGTGTAAAATCAACATGCACTGCTGTCCCTAACTACTACTAACATGCCAACCGCATTGCCTATTACTAATCAGGGTCTATTTCCACCAGCGGTCTTTTAAGGCTGATGGGTGGATGATACTGAAATGCTTACTATGTTACCTAGAATAACTATTGAACGCATCTTACAATATTTTTGAAGATAATGGTTTGTGTTAACTCATGGAACCCAAATCGTTTCTGAGAATGAATGCTCCAATAAGCGTTGAAGTACCACAAAGACCTATTCACTACATCAATTATGATTTCCAATCCACTTCGCATCAGTTCTTGACATACTGTGAAGTACGTACGTTATTGAAGGCAGTCCGCCTTCCACCTAATGAGCGAACGTACTCAATCGTTGATTGAGGAGACTCTACTATAGATAGACCAATGTTCAATCACCTAGTACAATAATCCAACCGCTTATTCGTTTACCATGGAATATAGAACTGTAGGATATTGTAGTATGTTCCATACAAATAAATGCAACAATGAAACTTCAACGTTGGTGTCGTCTAAAAGACAAAGCTACCTAAAATACAATCAATTTTTTTTAAAGAACAGTTTAGATTTCTGGGTCTGGGTGTTTTCGCCTTTGTGTGTCCATGGCACCCGCGAAACAGAAAAAAATCCTATTGTGGGGCTATGAGCGTAGAAAACGTTTTATTACCCTGATTTAGGGGTGGCAGTGAAGCCTTCAGCCAAGCTCCAAAGGGTTCTACCTCCTTCGAAAACTTAGTTTATTTATTAATGCTTCATTCTTACCCTTATAACATAGACTAACGTAAATATAAATCCGAGCATCTAACAAGGTCGGCAAGGAGCCATCCATTTGCTCCGGTGTCGCATTGCATCCGAGGAAAACTTTCAGACCCTCCATTACTGAGAAATACTATATTTCACACCGCTGCTTCTGACAGCTGATGGAAAAATTCTGACGTTCATGTGCTCAAGTGTTGTTAAAACAGAATTTAGGATAAACTGAATAATTTTACAAAAAAATGTTACGTTAGTAATGAAAATACAAGAAAGTATAAATTCTGAGAGTAGGGGGTTGAGGGTGACTTTTAATCAAACTTATAATGACTTATATATCATTCCGTAGTCCGTACATAATGAACTTACTTTTGTAATTTACAAAGTATAGTTTTAAAGAAAAGTTTTGACGACGCGCGTGTCACCATATCGGTCTGACACACATTGGGCTCCGGGTTCGATTTCCGACCAGACAGACATTTGAAAGATGAGTTTAGATTCTGTTCCGAGTCTGGGTGTTTGTGTATTCGTCTTTGTGTGTCTATGGTACCGAGGACTGTGGAGAAAATCCTAATGTGGAGCCATGAGTGTAGAAAGCGTTTTATTTTTTTAATTTTTAACTATAGTTTTTCGAGGTGAGAAGTGCTGGGTCTAATCCAGAGACACCACCGCCACGCCTTTTTTTGTAACGAGACGAA
Organism: Cecropterus toxeus; assembly: GCA_018249875.1. Lineage (NCBI taxonomy): Eukaryota > Metazoa > Arthropoda > Insecta > Lepidoptera > Hesperiidae > Cecropterus > Cecropterus toxeus. Next base: position 14,634 of record DWNE01004328.1, read on the forward strand.
AACCTTTCTGCTTTCAGTGCTAGGCGCTGTATTCTAGTTTGAAGTTATAGTAAGGAAGAAGTAATTATTCGTACTTTTCTAACTTAATTATCAAGTTTAGCAAGGCATTTGTTGCCAACCTCATGCAAGACTTAGACTTATCTGGGGTTATTTCTGATGTTCATAGGCAGCAGTAATCATCATCATACTAATCATCCGATGAATCGGATGCTTATTCCTGATTTCTATTATTTCTATCTTATTACTACAAAAAGAAAAAGAAAAAAGAAACAATTAATTTTCATTTGAATTGCTTTGCATATCGCGTTTCTTCGGCTTTGTAGATTTTAAATAAGTAAACTAACTCACAAACTTGACCTTCATTGTGGTCAGGAGTTAGGGTCCAGTGACTAAACATACGGGCATACCTTTCGAGGACACTATAAGCCGTCGGTACACGTTGTTTGATTTGGATTATTTGATTACAGACGGCATTAAACCTTGTTAAAGGTCCTATGCTAAACTTCCGGCATTGGATTGCAACCAATTCATATTTGTGTAGCGTGGTTAGGTATGCGTATATAGGGTGTATGCTCTGGGCGTTCCCCAATATTGAAACCTGACCCCTATAGTGGAAATATAGTGTATAAACGAACATCTACTTCTAGCGTGAAGCAGTTCTTGCGTTTCGGTGGAAGGGTGTGGTTGCCGGCTCACTTTTATATGAGGCGACCA
>DWNE01004329.1:0-15343 GCA_018249875.1 Cecropterus toxeus
GTATTCAGTATTCGGTTCCGCTCCTTATTATGCGTTTCTTTTCATTGGTAACCGGTTGGGCTATGCCAAGTTTAGCATAATTTCCTTTATGTTAATGATATAAGCTGCTTATAATCTCACTATACAAGTTTCTGATAGTTATAATATAAAGAGTGTTCAAACAATTAAATCTTGGAATCTAAGCAGATTATTTAAATATCTGCTTGATTCGACATCCGTAACCGAACTCGAATGACGACGTAGCACTCTGGTATGCTTTCTACTTGGTATTGATGTGCATTTGTTCTTTGGACATGGTTGCAATTTGGACCCGTAATCGTAAGAAAGGGATTTCAGGAATTAAAAGTCTTATCGAGTCAGAAATAGAAAGAATGTCACCATGCGCATGCACGTACAGTGTGTATTTTATTTAATTATACGAATCGTATGCCAATAAATCGCATCATATTTATTTGGTTCTCTGTGAAGGGTTGATTTTAGCGCTACAGCACTGCGAAATGACGGAACTATGAATTAAATCTTCGTAAGCATTGTTGGACTTACAAGAGTGAAAGCAAAATTCTGATGTTCTTGTAAAAGATGAACACATGCTAGAATCAGCGTATGATTAAGAAATAACATAACGATTTGGAAAATTCCTTCAGTATTGGTTTCTTGGTAAAATGCGCTGTTATGCTAAAAAGAGTCCTACGATACTACGATATATCGCGTAGCCGTAGCCATACCATTAAAACTACACCGACACTTCTCTATATCAATAACGGAATTCACAACGAATTAAATGTAAAAGAATCAGAATCCAACATTAGCTCTTTATCTTACATTAACCAATATAAACGAGTGGATATAATATACGGTATGACAAGGCAATGTAATCAAAGCTTTCACCACAATGGGAATCGGAAGTAAAGACTCCCATAGTAGCCGAGTGACTATCACAGCAGGGGGCATTTAATAATGCTTTTATGAGGGGACAGTTGTTGTCAAAATTTCGATAGTTAATATAAATGAACTGAGAAAATTTGCAAAAAGTTTATCAAATAAATTTCCCACTTGTATTAGCAATTAATATTGAAGTAGCAAACGAACATGCAGTCCTGGTAGGTGGCCACTGTCCATGTGTCTATAATCAACTCCAGATAAGATCAGTTTACCTGAGGTTGGCCACTGATATGTTGCTACTCTTGAGGACTAAGTTGGAACGCCACCGAAAAGTATGTCACTCTTACCCTTTACAACAAAACACAGTAGTGCTTAATACTGCTATTATTAGGCAGAAATAGGTGTAGCGGTGGTGCCTTCAGGGTAGAACCATAAAGGGTCACCACTTTCAATGGAATTCTGGAGACCACTTATAGTAAATATTTTACGGATACAGTCTCTTTGTTACCATCAGACAATAATGAAATGGGAGGTGAGGTAGTAGGGATTTTCGATGTAAAATGTTATATTTCTACTTATTGCAATGTTTGACGTTTTTGGTGAAGGTGAATTTCTTCGCCAACAAACAGGCGAACCAAAACAGGGTAGGTGATAGTTAAAAACTTACTCTATGGGTTTTATTTAACAGACGTAAGTATTAATGCTGTGCTAATATTGTCAAAGTAATACCATTTAAAATGTTTTAAATAGTATCTTTTGCTTTTATTAGGCTCTTCCGCCCATTAGAATTGTTCTATTACTAAACATTTCCTGTTAGAATGAAGAGGGTTTAGACCATTATTCACGACACTGTCCATATGTTGATTAAGTCATCCTTTAATAAACAAATAATAGCAGGTTGTGCCTCTTCTTGGTCTTCACAAAATATTGCATCACACCAACTTTATTACATTTTTTATTAACTTCACCGCAAAATCGCACGTGTCGAATCTTAGTTCACTATTAATATCCGGCTCCATTCATCTCGGCCTGTTTATTTGACTATGAATACCAAAGTGACGCTATAATAGAATTAGAGGTAACGACTTAGAGGTTATTATTCCTTGCCGCCGCCACCCATCCTAATAGACCGTAGTTGATTGATGACACTAATAAAACTGTGATTCTAGTTTAATTTAAATTTAAGGCAATTTACCGACTGCTGGCTGACCATAAAATAGGTTTAATATTCGCATAGGGCGGTCGCATATCCATTGCGGTGGATATTGTGTGTATAGCGGGCAACGTGCAAATAATAATTGTATTTCCAAACAATACCATGGAAATTAATGTAATGAGTAGTTTATAGGTGATGTTAATATAAACGTTGTGATATTTAGTACCGGGTGATATTTTGTGTTTAGTTACTGGTTTTCGGGGAATTTCGAAATTGATTATAGATTCATGTGACAAATAACTTGGAATGCTTATAGTTTTAGCCATCAATTCATCAATTCACAAGACTAGATACAAGGTATTTCATATGCATTTAATACAAGTCTAGTATAGTCACATAATGCATTTCTTACACCGATGGATCTAAAGTAATTATATGAAACGAGCAATAAGATTTTTTTTTAATTATTCCCCCAAAGCGGCTGAAGAAAGGATGAAAACTTCTTGTAAGTATTCGATGAAAAATTCTTCGCGAAAAGCCACGAATGTTGTTTAAACATTGAGAATGTTTCCCAAAATAATGCAAGTTGCGGAACTAGTGAATTTAATGTGAATTTTGAGTAACCAATAAATAGAGATTACATGCGATTACAAATGCTAAACACCGTCTCGGGCTCCATTCATTGAAATAAATTGCTTGGTAAAGCCGCGCGAAATCCCGCGATCAAAACACTAGGCGTTCCGTCGATCAAAACATAACGTGGATATATGTTGGACATCTAGTATTCTAGTCTTAGCCCAACATTATTCTAAGTAGCAATAATAAGCTCTATTTTCAGACGCTACAGCTTATTTACAGTTGTGGAAATCTTTGGCATCAACACAATATCATGCAATGATTCTCTAATGCTGAATTTCATGTTCGGCCACAAAAACGAATACTTGCAGGGTTTAGTGATGTTAGTGTGGTTAGCACCTGACAACGGTTAAGTTAGAATTACCGTTTAATGCTGCGTGCATGTAATATTGCTGGTTTACTATAACATGGTTTCCGTGCTTGGGAGTATTGGTGTGAAAGATGGGTTGGAGTTTGTAGACGTTGTACATTCGTATGTCCAGATTACCAGTCGTTCTTGATACAGCGAGACTAAAACAAGCTTAAAGTTGCAAAGCTTTACGCTTTACGCTTACGCTTTTGTGAATGACAGGCATACATGGCATGCGCGTTTACACTAAATTTGATGTGATTTTTCTCGCGTGGTCTGGTCCGCAAATGAATTGTAAAAATTTACCCATTTAAATAACATAAATTTGTTAGGTTACTTAAGACAAATCCCTAAAAAGAATTGCTTGGATTACCTTACCAAGTAAAGAGATCCTGTTTATAAGTATATTGTTATTCCCCTCTAACTATATTGTTATTCCGTGGAAATTAGTACATAATAAAATAACTCCTTTTATGTTAATTGCTCTAAATGGGAATATGTATTGGGACTAGCTTTAAAATAATTATTTTCACGCTCTAGAACAGTAATTGGATTACATATTTATTCTCGTCTGAAATCAAATTCGGTACTTCGAGCGTACTGGTACTTAACGGGTTATCAATGCATAGATGATAACACTATAATTCATATGAAAACTCAGTAATTACATTGCTAAGAATTTGAATAATATTAATTCAATGTGGTACAAAAAACAATAGACCATGACAACAATAACGACAGTAACATTATTAGAAATATGTAAAAAAACGCAGCAAAAAAATTGCATGTGCCTAAAATATCCATACGATTTTTCTAACATAGATAAACTGGTCAGTGACAACAGCGCAAATCCTGCTAAACTGTTTGCACGCAGCGCTGCACTGCGCTAAAAGCGCTGTAAAAACAAGAGCATCGGTTCACGTAAAATAAATAATGTTACGTGCCGCTATCCGCTGGCCGATTGGCGATATAGGCTTTTTCGGAAAAACTTTCCAATCACACTGTTTAAATGCAGTTTAAATTTTATTACTGCAATAGATTAAATAAATAAATTGATAATCATTGATATAATGTACATTTCAGCCGGTTACATAACTTAACAAGTGCAGAAAATAAATGAAATTTGATTCTGCTTTTATCTGAAGACAATCGTAGATGTTTTGTGACTCCTCATGACTAAGATCGTCGATACATATGTAAGTGAGACAGCAACCCATCCATCCAACCACTCTTACACTAAAACGTAACAATTGCTTCACGCTAGAAGTAGTTGTGATATCTGAGTAGTAATAAAACTGCTATACCTACATACAAGATGTACCGTCAAATGTGGCTACTTTGCCCCACAGGTCTGGCTTTGCCCAGTTAGGTGATTTTTGTATTTTCGAAAAATATTTTAAATCATTCATTATTTTATTTTTTCTGTGCAATGGTAGAAAAATGCATTATATTCTGGCAACACTAGTGTAACGCACTTTTGCTTTCTTCATGTCAGTTACCTATGAGACGCTATCAAATACAGTACTGTTTTTGCGGGCCAAATTCATAGTGAAAAACTTTGTGCAAAAAACATATTTCCAGTTGCTGCAGGTAAGTGATTTTTTAAATACCGTTTATTTGCGATGTTTTAACAATAAAGGCTGTCAATTTAACGCGAAAAACGTTACAGATTTAAATTTTTAATCATGGGCAAAGTCACACATTTATGTCCGATTTGTTGTTGACGACTTTGCCCATCAAAAAAGTACTGTTAGGGTTGCAAAATAATCTTTATATTAATATTTTTAATTTTAATAATTCCATCTTGTTTTAAAATGTGTGGGTATGAAAAAATCCATATATTAGCGTGTAAGAGAAAGAGTATATGTATATAAATATTAGGTGTAAAAATATTGTCGACTTAAAAATTTTGAAGTCGCATTTCTGAATCAAATGAAATGCTATATTCAATCTTCATTTTTAAACACATTTGGTTCGGTCAATGAATTTTTATCGTTTGTCCTTTTTTCAGTTCAGTATGAGTAACACAAATCAACCCCGAAGCACACCTAAAAAAAAAGAAATAGAAGAATCCTTGGTTCGAGAAGTTATCGAAACTATTCGATTGAGATGGTAGAGTTAGCTACAGAAATGATTAAAAAAAAACTTATATCCAGTAGGCAGGCTGAAAAACAGTTCGGAATTCCACGTCGGACGCTTTTAAACAAAGCAAAAAAAATGCATGTTAAGCCTGCTGGAGGTCAACAGAGATTAACAGACGAGGAAGAGGATAACATAGTTAAAGTATTGATTACAACTGCAGACTATGGAAGTCCCATGACCAAGTTGGATTTGAAAATGCTTGTGTTTAAGTATTTACAGGAAAATTCCCGTACTGATGTTTTTAAGGGCAAAATGCCTGGCAATGCATGGGTTGAGAGTTTTTTACAAAGACATTCATCGAAATTGACCGTAAGAACAACACAAAATATAACACAAGTCCGGGCTGAAAAAGGGTTAAAGGAAATGGAAAGTTTCTTCGAGAATTTACAAGAAACGCTTAGGGATATACCACCGAGTCACATCCTTAATTATGATGAGACAAACCTAGCAGACAATCCGGGAGCATCCAAATGCATTTTTCGAAGGGGCATCAAATATCCTGAGAGGATTTTAAATAGTACAAAAAGTTGTATTTCCATAATGTTTACAGTATGCGCATCTGGATATTGCCTCCCAACATATGTTGTATACAAAGCCACAAATCTATACACAGAGTGGGTAGAGGGAGGTCCAGACCAAACCAGATACAATTGTACAAAAAGCGGATGGTTTGATTCCTCTTCTTTTGAAGATTATTTTCAAACAATAGTCATTGAGTGGGCAAAAAAAGTTGGTCCCGGCCCAAAAGTTGTCATTGGCGATAATTTATCGAGTCATTTAAATGTTGAAGTTATTAATATGTGTGAAAAGCACAACATAAGACTCGTTTTCTTACCACCAAACTCAACACATCTCACACAGCCGCTCGACGTGGCCTACTTTGCCCCACTGAAAAAAGAATGGAGAAAGATTTTGTTAGAATATAAAATCAGACACCCTGGACAAACTACCTTGAACAAAAAACACTTTCCAAAGCTACTGTATGAATTGACAGAGAAAATCCAATTAAAAGATAGCAAGAACATAAAAAGTGGTTTTAAAGCCGCAGGCATTTTCCCTGTCAATGCACGTAATATTTTCAAGAGAATACCAGAATATTTCGACGAGGCAGACTATAGGATAGATTCAGTTGTGATAGATTATTTAAAGGAAATGAGAGCACCGGAACCAATGCAAGTAAAAAGATGTAAGAAATTGCTTACAGAACCAGTTAAATCGGTATGTTCTGGTGATATTTTAACTAAAACAGATAAAAAAGTACAGAAACAGACAGCACGAAAAAAGAAAATTAACATATCAGATATACTAAACAGAAGAACCGAGGAGAGTGGAGAGTCGGAGTCAGATAGTGACATTTTGGATGAAAACACAGGCTTGATAAAATGTTCAAACAAAAAGAAACTGACTTATGAAAATGTCTATGATGAATTGGAGATAGAAAAAAATGATTCAGACCAAAAAGATAAGATTAATATAATGCAAGAAAACAGGGGCGATGCGACAATACAAAAATTAACTACTGTACAGAGTCTTAATATACTTTGCATCCAAACTATCAACACTAAAATTGATATATCAACGCAAACATTTACTCGTACATCGCCATCATTAGATATTTGCGCATTTGATAAACTTACAAAAAATGATAGTCAAAATTTGTCATTTATAGCAGTGAATGAAAATAACTTACCTTTATGTTTACAACCAGATTTATTACTGACAAGCCAATCCAGCCATAAATTAAACTTTTTAGCAAAAGATTCGATGCAACCGATAATTACTTCTAATGTGAAAGTGACACCTGGTGTGAGGGTAACGTCTAACGCAGAGGTATATAAAATAAAGGAAAAACTAAAAGGAGGTCAAGTTATTAGGCAATCAGCTCTATAGTTGGAATTGGTCTCCAAGCATAATCAAAAAGGAGTTAAACGATACAACAATCTAAGCCCAAGTACTTCAAATCAACTAAACAGCAAATGGAAACGTAAAGATCTAAATACTAAAATAAAAACAAATCATAAAAAACACAGTAAACATAGTAAAGTAAAGTCAAATGTAAGTAATAAAGCTGGAAAAAAGAAAATAAAGACATATAATGAATCAAGTTCTGAACTTTCTGATATTCTGAGCATACATGACACTGATGATTCTGATTACGAAACATATGATGCTTATTTATCAAGTTTAAAAGAACAAGATGATAAGGAAAATATAGAGCCTGAGTTAGATATCATACCGTTTGGTTGCAGTGAAATACAATATTACACACAGGATTATAAGAAAGACGATTGGATTTTGGCAAAATTTGCGACAAAAAAAAGCTTGAAACATTATGTAGGACGAATTTTAAGCGTAAAAGATAACGTTCCTACTGTTAAGTTTGTTAGAAGAGTAAAGAAAATAAATATTGGTGAAAGATTGATGTTCACGTACCCAAATGTTGAGGATGTATGTGACATGAATCATTTAGATGATATCATTTTAGTTCTGCCTCAACCAAATATATCCCGAAGAGGTCAAATGATGTTTGATGTTGATTTGAGTAGTTACAATATTCAGTAAAATTTTCTCATTCTCAAATAACAAATACTGCATAGATGTTATGATGTAATAATGAATACTTGTTAAAATACGTGGCCTTCTCCAGTTATGGGGAGAGTAGCCAGCAGTCATACATAAAAAGGGTTGCAGGCACGTATTCAAAAATAAGACTGTATGTAATGTTTAGCTTTTAGTTTAACTACATTTTAATAGTTTAGCTGTTACCAAATAATGTAACGTGATCTCTAATTTGAGTTCCTATGTTTAATTTGAATATTGTAAGTTGTAGTTTTTTTCCATATAAAACAACTTATTCTGTACGTTTTTAATTTTTAAAATTATAAACGTACAGTACGGAAAATATATTTATAAAAGATTCAATTTGTTATAATTTTATATTGTTCAGAATAACATGATCTGTAATAATCGCTCATGTTTCTCGTGTTATGTAAGTTTAGTATCGTAGTAGTAGAAAGTTGAAAATCCTGGGTAGCTTTTTCTTGCCATTAAAGAGTTAAAACAATAAAAGTTTATATTTCAAAAAAAATGGATTATTATTTTTAAACGTACTTACCGCAGTATGTGACAACCCTAAGTCATTGTATTTTTTGTATGAAAAATACTCAGAAAAGTTTTTTGACTTTGCCCACTAACTTTTAATGTTCTATATATATGCCTAGAACTGGTATAATCTGTTAAAGTGTGACGTAGCTCACTTAGTTTTTTATAGTTTTTAAGGTCAATGAGTAAGGTTGATTACGGAATAATTTTAGAACTTAAACGGTAAGTGGGCAAATTTGTCAAAAAAACATATTTTTTGGCCCGCCTTCTAATTTAACTTTTTCTTTATTGAACATACTTGCTTTTCGCTCTTATTATTAATGTATGCAAAGAAAAGTAATTTGTTTTTAAAGTGATTCAAAAATACTGTTAAATATATCAATATTTAAGCAAATATTAAACTTGACTTAAAAAAAGCGGGCAAAGTTGCCACGTTTTACGGTATGTTACTTTTAACAATAATGTTCGTTTACTATGCTAGTTATCACTGCAGGTTTAACATGGATATTAAACACGTCTATAGATTTGTTAACTGGAACGTTTTCAACTTATTAGCTCATATTATTCAAATTTAAACACAAACTAAACATTTTACGCAATTTTACATAAATGATCGCTCGTCGAGAGGTGACGTGTGTCGCGTCTGTCGACGCGCGTTTTTTAACGTAAGCTTCATCACGGTGTTGGCACGCGGCTAAACTAGCGTGTCGCTAAATCTATGTTACATCAGATTACACGCGGATTAAGTAGCGTTTCACGGTTATTTCGAAAATGCCGATTTAGAATGATTTAATTTTTCACATTTCTATAATGAAGTGCAAATATTAACATTGACTCAGTATTTATTAATACCTATAATATAATATCATAAAAAAATATTTACCATTGACGCGTAAAACGAAAAGTTTCGATCACTTATTACGAATACTGAATAATGAGGTGAGAAAAATTATAGTTAAAGTTTATGTAAAAAAAGTTGTAGTTCAGAAATTGCGAAAAGATAATATTTATATGTATCAAATATTTAAAATATATTAATTTATTCTAACTAAAACATTTGTTATTTCGATTAATGACTTTATGATTGATTTTAAACAAAAACGGCAATGGTTTCAAATATTAACAACAAAAAAGCAATTCATTTAAATGCAGCTTAGTCAAGTTAACATCGTCATCATAATTATAATCTGTATTTTTCAAATAACTCGATGATTGGGTAATACACAGGCAAAAATGCAATACATATAAAAACTTACTACTTAGAAAAAAAAATAGTTTTCGATTTATGTATATTTTCAAACGTAAGATACATGAAATATATAAAAATTGAGAGCAATTAATTTACAACAGTGTTAAGCGTTGCTGCGTTTTGGTCTGAAGGTGTGAAGGGTACCTATCCAAAGCGTTCCAACTTAGTCCTCAAGATACCCGACGCCAGAGCGACGCCGGGCTTTGGAATCTTTACCGCACTAAAATATTCGCTGCGAAGAGGATTCCGGGATCACCAAAGGTACCGGTGTCCTCTGAGTGCGTTGCCTCATTGTGCTACCCGGTGAGCGGCTAGACCCACCGAACCGTCGGTTTTTACGACAGAATGCGACCACACATACCGCCGTCCTTCCCGAGATCGCTTGGCTGGACGATTCGTGTTCCCAATCTCTCCGCCCGAAGCCCCGGAAGCCCCATTGTAGTTGCTCCAATGTCAGGCAGAGGATAACTTAGCTTATTCTGTTCCTTGAACTACAATCAAAGTACCTACGAAGATTTCTATAACATTCTAAGATAACTGTGTTCACATCAAATAGATTGCAAGTAGGTACGTGTATTCCTTTTACTATTTCGGATAAAAAAGCCATATTACAAGGAGATGTATCTGTTAATGTACATTTCGAGGATGTTGACATCTCTACATATGGAGTATTTTGTCCAGAATCACCCAATAACACCCGTCTGTCAATTACACATCTGGGGCTGTCTTACCGGAATTATTTGTATCGGGATCGATGTTAATACGCACTCTGTCATGCAATACGATACGCGTTGGGGGCAAATGAAATGTGTCAAGAGTTGTTTCACGGACGATTGGCTTGACGACTATCCATTCTCTCGCCTCGCCTCTTCCCAGAAAACTATTGTGGGCGGAATCAGCGTTGGACTGAAAAAATGCACTTTTTCTGCCAGTTTGTATTCTTGGTTCGTAAGTACTCTGACAGATATAAAAACGAAAATCTCAGTGTTTTCACAGAGACGCAGTCATTTTATTGTAGGTAAAAACATTCTTACTTATGTACTATAGGTACCTACCATGGTATCGCCATATTTTCAATATCAATCTTGAGTATTTTCCGACTCCAAATATATACTATACTTATATACGACTATATTATTTACGCTATCTTTCTTATATTTCTTTTCTTTGTCAAATCACAAGTACATGCAGCTTAAGCCGTATTAGAATGTATTCTTAATTTTCTTAGGTTGTAGCTGTTTATAGAAATAATACTGTAATGATTTTATCATGATTTTATTCCACTTTAAAATATACTGCGTTTTACAAGTAATAAACAGTTTATTTATTAAACTGTATATTACTTGTAAAACGCAGTATATTTTAAAGTAGAATAAAATCTTGTATGTATGTTTTTTTAGAGTAAATTGACCAATGTGTCTTCATAGTACTCATGAAATGGGCTGGATGTTTCCTATTCGTATATTGGTATGAATATCAGAATACATATATCATAACTTATTGTAATAGCGTTTCCGTAGTCAGAAATTATATTTTTTATAAGTCACAAAAATGTGCGTCACACGATCAGCATATAATAAACATTCATTAGTATTTCAGATGTAGTAATTTAACAACTCATTCGCAATCATAATTTCTCAAACAATTTCAGTACAGCTGCAAGACATTCGTTTAACTCGCAATCGAAAATACCACTAAATACTATTGTACGGTTTCAGAATTATAATATGTGGTTTGGTGTGACACGTGTAATTTGCAAGTGAGTGCGGTAAAGAAAACATTGAGATAAAGCGATCATATTTTAAGAGTCAATAAGCAGGCAATGACCTTAATGAGCTGGTAACAAAAATAATGTTCGACGATTTATTGGTGCGCAAGCGCACAGATTTATTTGACGCAACGCTGCGCGAACGAACCGCCTAATCCCCTCGCATTAGGGTTGTCGGAAACCATAAGAACAACTTTAAAAGAAATAAATTAAACAATGTTTTCAATCATGAATAATTATGCGCTTGAAAAGAGACAGATAAAAAAGATAATCTCTATCGTTTTATTTGTAACTTTTCTTCGAAACTGTAAAGCTGTAATGATTTGTTTCTTTTCATTAGTCTTTACAGACATTGATTTATTAGGTTTATTTATGATCTTCTAAAAATAATTGGCTTTTAATAAACAGTTTCCAGCAATTTATGTAGCTATCTGCATCTGAATGTATAATATGAGCAGTATTATAATCATAGTCACATTTTAGACAAATAATATTATCTATGATTTTTTGTAGTTTCAATAAACTACAATATCATGTGTAAAAAAAGATTTTATGTAGCACTTTTTTGAAACAATTTTATTTTTATGTATAAAACGTTTTTGTACTTGGAATTGCAACAATTTTTTAATTACACATATAAATATAAAATGAGCTCAATTAAAATATGTAGTAAGTAAACTATGTAAAAAAACATATATTTTATTACGTGTGTACAGCCCTATTAACGAGATACAAATGTTTTAAAGATCTCCCGTTCAGTAGACGTTCTGTACGACTCTAAATGAATACTAGCACTTGAGCCGACTTGCACCGATCGAAGTATCGATTTACACCCTCATTACCTCTTGTGCTAGCTATTTATAATAATGATGTACTAAAAATAAGTATATGAAGATAGTGTCTACAAATATTTTAGTGAACGGTGAATCATATTACATATTAGATCATTCATCTAGTTTTAAACGATCTAGTTATTAAACTGGTAGGTCAAGAGATCTGAAATTTTGCAGAGAACTTCTTTATATAACAGGCGACGAGCGTTAAAACAATGTTTGAAAATTCATGACTCATAGATCCAAATAGAGGTTTTTTTTTTATAAATATGAAATAGCAAACGAGCAAGCAGCCGACTTGATGGTAAGTTACTGCCGCCCATGGACATTTGTAAGCAACTTTATATAGAACAGGAATTCTATATGAAGTCTATGACAGATGCGTTGCTACTCCCAAGGACTGAGATAGTCGCTTCTTATAAAAGTGAGCCGGCAACCACACCGTTCCAACGAAACGCAAGAACTGCTCCACAAATAGGTCGAACTACTTTGGATCTACCACCTAGTGGATGTAAACACTAGTGATTTATCAGTATCTTTAAACCAGAATATAACGCTACACTACATGTATTAGGCGGAAAGAGGTATTTCGATGATTCTACCTCACTCCATCCACTTAGAACCACCACTTTAATCTCAACAAAACTAATCCATTTAAAGTGTCAGCAAATAAACGTGATCCTCGGCATGCTACAAACATTAACCGCCTTTTAAAACAACGATCGCTACATACTTCTGCCTTATTGTAAGAATTTGGCGACAAAACACGTTTCCAAGATTAACGTGAACGCTAATACTCCGCGGCCAAGGAAACCGAAAAATATTCTACGAATCCAGATCACAGTGTAAATAGTACAAGCCGAGTTGAAACCGCAGAATCTCTAACGGGCCTTCCAAAACTATTGACAGTGAGTGTGGATGCGATCAGACTTAAGCCCTGGATTATGAAGAGACCGAAATAGACGGTTCAAATCCTCACGGATTAAGGGATTCCGTGTTCCGTCGGACGGCACGGCACAAAAATATCGAAGGCGCGCCGGATGCGACGATTAGTCTAAATATCTAGCTCGTTAATATTGTGATTCTTGTACACCTTTTCGCTTGTTATGCTTGACGAATATCCGCTAATATGGCTAAACGTTGCTTGTTAAGAAATGTTTCTTACACCGCAAATGTGGCCAAGCCGCAAGTAGCTACGGGCGTTTCGATTTCGACTATATACGAGGCAGATGTCGCTCGGAAATAATATAATTATAGAATTTTTATCTTAACTAGTTTCCCATATAACTGACATGTGACATATGACAAAACTTAGATACGTATCACGATTACGACACATGAATTTACAACTTTTACGGATTTATCAGTGCAACAATGAAATAAGTTTAATTTCTTATTTTCATTCTTTCTCTTCCTTTTACAGTTTATTATGGTAGCAAGCATAAGCAAGTTAGTGAACATTGTGATCAGAAAAGTTTAAGTATATTTTCGTGTAATCTTAGCCACACGGTTGTTTTGCATGACTGTGATGTACATATAATTGTAGGAACGTAGAGCGCCTGTTGAATTTGCTCCCGAAGGGATAGAGGGATTCCTTTTTTAGTAGCTTTGGTACATAGTTGTATTTATTGATAAGATACGAAGTTGTGTAATGTTTCTTCACAAAGATTGCTGACAGTAAGTTATCGTGTATAATATTATGTGTCTTATGGAAAAGCCATTATTGCCATCACAATCCATAATCTTCAACCGCGAATTAAATAAGTAATTGAAACTAGTTGCTCGTTCACTGGTCGCACGGAAGTCAAATGTAATTAGACAAATCAAATTAAAACTAAACTACATTTTAATTAAAGTGTATTATATAAATTTAAATTACATTTTAGCTCTGGTATCATAAATAGATTTTATCTACTGCAAAGCGTGTTTTTTGTCTATGTATTTTTAGAGTTATTTGAAATCTAATTTATTTGAAATATCATTATATTTTCATTCCATTTAACCCTTTTACATAAAAATGTGTATCCAAATGCATACGTTTCAATATAAAGGTACATTAATACCGAGTAAAATATTTTTTTAGAGTAGGTCAAAAGTGGTTAATATATGCTTATTAAAATACTTACTCGAACTCTCGCTTCTGTAAGATTAGTCCACATGGCGATCTCCTCCCTCGTCGACATATCTGGGTACCGGTTTCTCGCGAACGTGGCTTCCAGCTCCTGGAGCTGTTGGCTCGTGAAGTGTGTCCTTTGCCGTCGTTGTCGCTTGTTCTTCTTATCACCTTTGTCATCCATCGAAGGCTCGTCGGGGCCGATTCCTGGCGTTGTCGATTCTGTCTTTATTGTCGGCTCGGAGTTTAGCGGACGATTGTCTAGAATGAAAAGGGTTAATTAGAACATATTGTTTAATGTAACACACGTAGCAAATGTTCATAAAGTCATAGTTTTAGTAACAAACGACGACTTCATAAATATTTGCTTCATCTACATCTCACTGTTGAGCACAAATCTCCTCTCGGATGGAGAGATGTTTAGGCCATAGTCCAACAGGCTGGCTAAGGTCGGATAAGTAGATACCACGCATCCTTGTGAACATTTTTAAGGACTCTTAAAGGCCTGTAGGTCTCCTCGCAATGTTTTAAGTCATGACATATTTAGAATACGCATAAAGCTTTGCGTGAGTCGGATTTGAAGCTTTGACCCCTCGATGAGCTACAGTTTCTGAGCACTAGGAGATCATATTTTGCATGAAGTTTAAATACACCATTGCTTTGCAATTACGTTAAACAGACAATCTAATCTGAAGCCCATAATAGCGCGTATTACTTTGAGAGTTACGAGGCGTTTCAATTGTATTTGAGGACTTAGTTAAAATGTTGCGTGTAATGCGTGCATTTTGTTTACTCTTCAAATCAAAACATACCAACGTTGTTTAATTGCAACTAATGCACACATATTTTTAATGTTTACAACGAAAGTGTATCGAAAGGATCAACTATCATTAGTACGTACATATAAGTGAATATGCGCTAGAAATAGAAAGCAATATAAAGAAGAAAGGCTGTAATTCACCACACTGGCCTTTATGGTCGAGTAATGTTTAGGCACATTTCATTCTTACAAAAAAAAACACATTATATTTAATAATTGCTTAATTTATATTTAATCTTGCAAACCCCACTATATAAAAGAGAAAATTCTCACTCTCCCGTCGGTCTATATAC
>DWNE01004330.1:0-15342 GCA_018249875.1 Cecropterus toxeus
ATCTGGCCGGGAATCGAACCCGGGACCCACTGCGCGTTAGACCGGTATGGTGACCGCTCGACCACGCGGGTCGTCTAGCAAAGTCCATAGCAAATAGACAACTACTTCCCTTTGAAAAATCTGTTACGAATTAACGTGAGATTCTTAAACTTACGAAGTGACAAACCAAACTTTATGCCACTGAGCTAAGTATCACAGTTTTTTCGAAATCATCATTAACTCGTATCTAAAGGTGAAAACTTTTGGCATTTCAACTTTTTAATTGTATTACGAGCCATTAGCCAATCCAAAGTTTTCAGTCATTGCCAGTATTCGGTGTAATTATCGTTTCCTATTCCGGGAATTTTAATTCGCTTAATTAATTCCCCATTTCCACTGAGATAGGGTTGCAATCTGAATTGCTGTGTCAGACAAAAACTACATACCCAAACATTCTTATGTAATTGATATTTTCCCAGACAACTCTTTTCCTGACTGTGTATTCGGATGACACATGTCTGCTAGAAACCCATTTGCGATTAAAATAACTGAGACTAACTGTTGCCCACGATTTCTGATGCGTAAACTATAATAAAGACATTTAACATTCACCCCTTGGGGTGAAATATTAAAAATCTTTTCATAGTGCGTTTTCTTGCGTGCGTTCACTAGGATTTTCTTAGGAATTCGCTGTCCAAGTGATCCCGGGAATCTCCTCAAAATAGGCCAAATACGAGGAAATCTGATCACTTGGCAGCCCTACATGCAGTTCCATTGTCATCTGCTATGTAAGAGTTTCGGAAACCATTGTGAAGTAGTAATTATTCGTACTTACACATTTATTAACTATCTGTTGTCAAAACCAGTGATAGTTATATATGGATCGGAGTTTAGAAATAAGCACATATAAGATATGTATATACCTATAATACAGAATGTTTGGTTGTTTATAACATTTGGCAGATCTATTTGTTGTTAACAAGAAAATTCTATTTTTATTTTCGCCTTCTGAGGTTTAAATTAAACGGCTTGTCTCAAACATTTTGAACATCATCTTCTATAAAAAGTACACATATACTATATTAGCATTTTTTTACAAAGATGTTTACTGAAGAATCTTATTGTTTGTCGTATAAACTTAATGATACCCTTTTTTAACACTGTCAATAATCTCAGCCAGCCAATACTCAATTTAAGATGGTCTACAAGAAGATTTTTTACAAAATTCTATAATTGTTAAGAGTATTAATACGCGAGCGACAATCCGTATCAAGATTATCGCGGAGAGTCGCCTATCATCGCTAATTATCGCCAACGATTGTCGTCGTAGATCTTCGTATGCCGCCTCAATAACGCCAGCGACAGTTGTCGACATGAACTATCGTTCGAATTTTACCGCACTGTCGCGCGTGTGTTACTTCCCTTTATTCCAAAAAGAAACTAATATAACTCTTGAAACATTTCGTAGTTGCCGAAGTAAATTAGAAACAGTTTAATTATATGCTCGTATATCTCTTTGCAACTCGAGTCGCCGACGAAACACGTTCAAGTTTAATCGAGAATGGAAAACAAAAGCAATTTTTCTCGAAGCCACTTTACTGGGAAATTGCGGTTGAAAGAGAGTGAGGGCGAATTGTGAATTTGATCACCAATTTCGTGGCAGGTGGGGTAAAATGATCGCGACCGAAATTTTAGCATAAAAATCTCGTAGGAATATAAGTTCTTGGATTTCTAGTTTCTTTAATCCTGGAAACTAAAATTAGAAATTTAGTAAAAACTTTTCGTTTCATTATTAATTTTACAATTTGATATCACTAATAAATAGAAATTAGGTGATGGACGGTCAAAAATGAAAAATAGAGGAAAGTTAACATAGACGAATAGTAAACTTGTGGAATAAACTTATTCTTGAACAATGTTGTAGATTATAACTATCTTATATATGGTGAATCAATGGTCACAGCATTACACACACACAAACACACATCCATATTAATATTAATGCAATAAAATCACGGTAAAATACTGATGACACAAAATACGATTATTAGTACATAATTCAATACATCTAACTTGAAGCACTCCTTACGTTTCAGTGGAAAGGTATGCAATTAAATATGCATGTATAAAAAAATAGGTCTGCGAAATTGACTATAAAGCCTGAACATTAACTACTATTAAACAGATTTCAGGTCACCCGATATTCAATTATTTACAAAGAAACACATAAAGTGCTTCACGATCGAAATAGGTGTGACGATTTGACCTCCTCGGTCAAACTGTACGGGTGCTACATTACAAAATTTATCTAGCCTGACTAATAAAACAATGCCTATTTTACGCTAAGACGTAGGACCTAATACACACGCTTTTTACACTCATAGCCCAACACTAGGATTTTCTCCTGTGTCGTGGGTGCCATGGACACACAAGCACCCAGACCCAGAACAGAAATTTAAACTCATTATTCATATTTCGGGAATCGAACCCGGGTCCCATTGCGCCTCAGACCGGAATGGTTACCACTTTACCACGCGGGTCGTCAACTAATACTTACACAGATTGCAAAGTCATTAACAAAAAGCAAAATTAACATTTGGGTCAGTATTTTTCATTTATTTATTTATTTCCTTTTTAAAACATCTTAAACTAAGGGTTACAAGGTTAAACTTAATGCCTAATGGCATTCTCTGCTAGTCAACCCTGGGCGATGGCCCCGGCGATAATTTATGTTATGCATATAAATAGTAAACGGAAGCTTAAATTTATTTAAATATCCTACAGTATAAAATAAACAATATAAACAGTACAATTTCAACTGAAACAGTTTCAGTTATACCAGCCTCATCAGTAACTAGACTAAACAAAGTGCCTACTTTCCTTCCAATGTGCAGTAATACTTGCACGCAAGCGGGTAATTTCGTTGCGATTAATTAAATCCCGGTAAATTAATTCCGACGCGAATGAACTGCACGTAAAGATTGATTGCGGCTTTACTTTGCTTTATTTACTGTGGCTGTTTTTGCTTTTCCGCAATGGCTATTCAGCTTCTCTGTTTATCGCTAACCACTCCGTTTTACAGATATATTGTAGACATTGATTTATTTAGGTTTTATTTCCGCATTCTAAGAACTAAACTGTCCGTCTACTTTATAAAAAATGGCCGTCACGAACGCCTGGCAGACGAGCTGCCCACCTGATGGTAAGTGGTTACTACCACTCATGGACATTTGTAAGCAACTTCATATAGAACAGGGGTTCTATATGAAGCCGACCACAGATGCGTTGCTACTCCTGAGGACTGAGATGGTCGCCTCATATAAAATTGAGCCGGCAACCACGCCCTTCAACCGAAACGCAAGAACTGCTTCACGCTAGAAATAGGTGTGGCGGTGGTACTCCCCCGGTCGAACTACATTGGTTCTACCATCTGGCGTACGGCGAACCCCGGTACTCCATCACCAAACTTACTATTTCTACCTAATAACATCAGTGTTAAGCGCTGCTGTGTTCTGGCCTAAAGGGTGTGGTAAGAATATGACATACATTGTAAGAAACATTCCAACTTTGTACACAAGCTTCGTAAACTCATGTCTAATTTTAGACAACCCCTTAATCTTATTTGGCGTTGTTAACCGATGTCCATGGGTGGCATTGGCCACATACTATCAGACAGAATGAATGCTCGTGTGCGACATTTATGTAATAATAAAAATAAAACAATAATTCATAAAAGTAACTACACAATTATACAATTATTCTAATTACTGTACAATTATGACAAAAGTCATTTTATTCTTCTTTGTCAAATTTATGAATAGAAAATGTAACAACTACACAAGAATGTTAGACAAAAGTCCTAAACTTTTGACTAACATTTTCCTCTCAAATCTCTTATAAGTTATTATTACTTGAGAACAAACTTTTAGGTGGCTAATTTAGCCTAGGTCGACTGTGAATGGCTCTTTTAGTGTTTCCACTTGTTATTGTCACGATTTATGGCGTCCTTTTTATGTTTATTTTTATTCATAAGACCTAAGTAAATGGAAACATTGCTTGTTATTATCGTAAAAATGTGATTGACTGTTAATTGGTAGTTTTTCTTCTTGGAACTTAGGACAGCTTAAGATGGACTTGCTTAGATAGATTACTTTACGTAGGTTACTTAATTAGATTCCTACCTTTCAATATACATGTAAAAGGTGCTGAATTTTACCAACCCAATTCATAAGTTAGTAGTAAAATTATCATTTCTGACTTAATGTGCCCCCGGTTTTGACGACGTTTAAAAACAGGAAACTTTGTACTTTAGATTGCAATAACTTTTCATAGAGAAGATGTTTTTAATATAATAAACATCAAAGATTATGTCGAAGTACTATAAGTGTAATAATATAATCCATCTATCGATCCATCAGCCTTTTGAGGTCCGCTGGACAGAGGCCTCCCCTCCCTAATAATATAATAATTTAAAATAAATTCAGGTTGATGTGATTTCGGATAAACAGCCAAATAAATTGCCAAAAAATTCAGAATTATCCCTTACTTATTTTCAATAATCCACTTTTTTTGGCAAAAATACATATGGAAAACTTAATAAACATAACAAGTAATATTTTTAAAAATATCAAAAAAACCCCGACTGATAAACAACCCTTGTTTGCATTTAGTTCATATATATAAAATTATTCTCCATTACTGTCTAGACACATGGAAAGTAATGACGTGAACGTTAATGGCCAAAGTTACTCATTACACTCCAAATGAGTCTGATCCTAGAAATGGAACTAAGAAGTTTGAAAGCAGAAAAGTAAAGTTAAAAATGAGTTTCATATAAAAACGATTGAAAAATTACCACTGTCAGTTGCAATTTTGATTTAATGATTCCGTTTTTTCTTACAGGAATTAATTATACAGTTATTATAGCCAGTATAATAATATTATATTCAGTTTGTTTAAAACAAGAAGCCTTTGTAGTTTGACTCGGGTTTTGTCGTGACCACAATCAATGCAACTAGGTCGAGATATAAAACCAAATATATCAAAGCAAAAATAAATAGAAAACCGCATATAGTGAGAAGACCTTACATGTCTACAATTATTATAAATATGAAAGTTTGTTTGTAACACTGTTTGTTGTTGTTTGTAACTGATTATCACGAAACTTTGCAAACGTATTTTAGAGGTATTAGAAAAATATGGCAAACATCTTATTAAAAAATATTTATTTAAAAAAAATCGCAGATATGAATGATTGTAAAATTTTTCAAAAATCTATCAACTTCAAAGTCTTCAAATTAATATCTTTAAATTTTAACTTTTTTTTTCTAGCTATCACAGATCATGCCTGGTGTAAGGGAAACCTACAGACGGACAGCGGAGTCTAAGTAACAGGGTTCCATTCTCACCCTTTGAAAACGGAGCACAAAAATATACCTATTTCTGCCTAACACCAGCGCAACGCGTGAAACACATGGGACGTTTCAACTTTTCGTCAACGCGTCTATTATCAAACCCTTTAATTGGTTCATTGCAGTTGCTTTGTATTAGCAGTAACCAACATCAAGTAAGCTTCATACTCGTGTACTATTACAATGTCACAAACTGTATCATTAAATTCTTTGTGATCTATTTTAAACTTGAAGCAAAAACAAACTGGTATTTTTCTTCTTTCCCTTTATAGTTTTTAAAAGCAACCCAGCGATAAAAATGCAAAGCAGAAGTTTAAGTTGTGAAAAATTACTCAGATCTACCGAAGCTGTCTCGGAAAGCTTCTTTCAACAACAGACATCTTGAAGTCTAGATCTATGCTGTAGGTAATAAAATATCGTAAGGCACTAGTCTCAGCGCTCGGCCGAAGCGATAGGGGTGGCAAACGCCCAAGTGAAAGAAAACATTCGGTTCAAGCGTCAATTTCTTTGCGCAGCAAAAGTCATCGTTCCCCAGGGACTGAAAGGGGCAGATAATATTCGGTTCAAGCGTCAATTTCTTTGCGCAGTAAAAGTCATCGTTCCCCAGGGACCGAAAGGGGCAGAAAACATTCGGTTCAAGCGGCATTTTCTTTGCGCAGCAAAAGTTATCGTACCCCAGGGACCAAAAGGGGCAGAAAACATTTCGTTCAAGCGTCAATTTCTTTGCGTTGGAAGCGTCATCTTTGATTATACACAAGCTCATTCCCGCGACTTCGGCCGCTTCGGTCACGTTTACCGCGGTATTGTGTATCCCATGTGATAATTCAATAAATTATTAGTTTGCCAAATTTCAGAAAAAATCCACTAATAGTTTTAGCATGAAAGAGTAACAAATGCAAGCAACGTCCTCACAAACTCTCGTCTTTATAATATTAATAGCATTAATCATAACCTATAAGGCCACGAAATGTCGTAGAAAATTGAAATCAAAGCCAAAATTCGCTTAACTCGGACACTTGCAGTGCCATGCGAACTCGCAACATGATAAAAAAAATAACTTTTACGTGCCGTTAGAGGTACATGAAAACTGATAAGAACCTTCCAGATAAAAAAAAAATTAGCGTCGTATATGCTTTCAATGTCATCATATCATGTAATCATGCTAGCGTTCGCTTTATATTCAAATGGAAATTCTGAAAATGGAATGGAAAAGTCTGAAACGAGTGTTGTGACGTCACTAAAATAATCGCCATCTTTCGATAGCGAAAATAATCTAAATTAAACGGAGCCTGACCAGTTTAATAAGCTACATCAATGCAAAATTTCATGTAAATCGGTCAAGTATAATAGTTTTATTTATACCACATAAGATTAAGATTGTAGAAAAATAATTGGCGTTACTATTTGATAAAAAAAACAGGACTTTCAGCAAGAATTGGCAGTGTAAACATCCTTAACGAGATCTACAACGAAAGTATTTCTATGTATTACGCTATACATATTAACCAAGGACATAGTAAATTTATGTAGTTGTCTATGTTTACTCGTAATCTGCCAGGTAAACCAAAGCAGCCAATAGAATTCGGGAAAATACCACCGCTGCCTATTTCTAGCGTGAAGCAGTTGTTGCGTTTTGGCAGAAGGTTGTGGTTGCCGGTAACTTATATGAGGCGAACATCTTAGTCACCGGGAGTAGCAACGCATCTGTGATCGACTTCAGATAGAACCCCTGTTATATACGAAGTTTCTTACAGGTGTCCATGGGTCGCAGTAACCACTTACCATCAGGTGGGCTCCGAAAGTAGCAACGCATCAGTCATCGTCTTCAGATAGAAATCCTATTATATATGAAGTTGCTTACAAATGTCCATGGGCGGCAGTAACCACTTACCATCAGGTGGGCTGCATGATCGTTTGCTACTTCATTCTTAAACTTGTTTCAAAATGCCTATAACTTGCAAGTCAATTAAGTACGATAACAAAGAACTTGTGGTATTTAATTTGTAGCAAAAAGAAAAAAATGTTTCGATTTGTCCTGAGCCTAACGTCCACTTCAGAAATAATTGGGAACAGCCTAGTTTAATTAACTAGACTAGTCTCTATCTAGAAAAAGAAAATTATTGCACGTCACATATGTAGCTAAAATACGAAGCAAGCAATTTATGATGTGCATTGTAAAAGGCAGCAAATCTCCTTGCACTATACATTTTTTTTATTTCGTTCAAAAATCAAAACGATTTTATTTTTTAAATGAAGCAATTCTTAATTTGAGTGGTAGCTATAGATACTTTGATGAATTTGAATATTTTCGTATTCTTTAGTGAATATATAAAAATCTGGCTCTATTTTTATATTTGTACAGAATTTTATAAAAAACATAACATTACAAAATACATTTTTTTTCTTATCACGTTATTTCTCCCATATTCTTATGTTATGTGAAATAATTTATCAAGGAATATACTAAAATCTGTCACGATATATTTATCTATAAAAAATACTTTTATTAAATGTCTTTTTTCAAGACGTTGACATTTTAAACATATTTTGATAAACTAAAAATCACAGTAGCTAAGTTTAAAAACTCGAATAAAATGAACATTCTAATAAAATGTGTTTAACAAAATTCTCTATTATCTTATGCTAACTTTACGCTATCTTACCGCAAATAGCAATAAAAGTTACACGCGTTACAAAAAGCAGCATACTTTTTACGCCAATGATCCGTATTATTTTAACGAACCGTGTCGAGGCTTTAATATCGTTCCTACTGATTACTGTATTTACCGTCGTGTATAAATGATTCTGCTGTTTTTATGTAAATAAAACGGTAAATAACCTCACTTGGTCATATCGAACATTGCCTGAAACAATAAGGTATAACGTACTTTCAATAATTTAAAAACCAAATAATCTCATTAAGATTATTTGGTTTTTAAATTATTGAAAGTATGAATATAGTTTATTTTTTTTATTCTTTAAAGTAAATCGTATTTATAAATAATATACGTTATTATCTCCGCATTTTACATTTACCTATACATGAAGGTAATAAGGTTAATTGTGTAGAGATAAAAGTAGGTGGCTCAGCATTTGCTGTTATGCGGGAGTAAGAAGGTAGCCGCTTTTTGCAATACTTAATAATTAATTGCAATTAATGGCTAAATAAAAACACATTACAGTAATTAAATTATCTAAATATCGATAATTAGGTTCGGTTGCAATTCACTAATTTACGAACTAATTTTATTAGATCGATTTAATCATCAATAGTTATTTAAATATAAATTTTATTTTTATACTTTGGAAAAAAATAATACAATGTAATTTTTCCGAAATTGCCTGAACCTTACTACTTACTTTTAAAAATAATTTTCGAATTTCTATAATAATAATGTAATCAAATAAAGCCTTAAGAAGTAGTTAGGTACTTTTTTTAAGAAATCCTACAGTAGGTGCACATCAATTATCTTTTTCTTTTTCCGTATCTGTTTGTTCCACGACGCGATCTAGATGTATACGTTATAATCTTTGGGGTGACTAATATTGTTATTATGCAGTGTTGACTGTG
This sequence comes from Cecropterus toxeus, assembly GCA_018249875.1. NCBI lineage: Eukaryota > Metazoa > Arthropoda > Insecta > Lepidoptera > Hesperiidae > Cecropterus > Cecropterus toxeus. The sequence continues at coordinate 8,962 of DWNE01004330.1, forward strand.
AACGACCTTCACCCTTCGACGTTGGATCCGCTCCAACATCTCCATTGTCTAGATAAAGCTTGACTCCCTAGGAAAGTAATAAAAAAGATTTCTTCAGCGAGATATCACATAAGTTTTGTTCGTACGGACGGGGCAATTTACTCGGGTACTTCCACTTTTTGTCCACACTTAATAGCTTTCCACTTATCACGAAGCTATTTTACTACTAACTAAGTCTTTTTATCAGATTAAAATAGGAATGATGCAGACCACCTGATAGTGATCACTGTCGCTCAAGGACATCTTTAACAAACTCAATAAAAAGAAGAGGTTCTGCTTGAATCCTATCGCGTATGCGTCACCACGTCTAAGAACTTAGTTCATCGCTACGTATGTCAGTCAGTCCACACGCTTGCGCTGAAACGCAAGAACTAGTAGTATTTTGCGACGTCATACCCTCCAGGTCTCCCATATGCTACAGCGAAGTCAACATAAGGGCGGTGGGATTGTGGGAGCTCGAGGGGTCAACTCTTCAGCCGAGTAATTCTCAAGGAGTCGAATATGTTCCGGACCCATAACATTAATATATAATATTACAATTACACAATTACAAATGTAAAAAATATTCACCAGCCCAACTGATTAGTGGGGGATTTTGTATTTACTGAGCTTCGTTAACGATGTTTCGGAGGCCGCCAAACTAATAAGCTCCTGCGATAGCCGCTGCCCCCCAGGTAGGTGTAGTTCCGATCGTGTAGGCTGGTGAACCCCATTAGGTGTGAATGCGGTCTGCTCTTCGCATGTTTATACATTAAACGTGCGAGTCGAACCACAAACTCCTCGAGTGTTTCGCTCTCAAGGTTGCGCCTCACCACGTTTTTCGTAACGTAACAACCGGTCCCTATATTTTTTTATCACATTGAAGTAGCAAACGAGCATGCAGTCCACCTGTTGATAAGTGGCCACTGCCGCCCATGGACATCTGTTACCAATTTCATAGAGAACAGAGGGTTCTATCTGAAGTCAGTCGCAGATGTTTTGAAGTTCCTGATGCCTAGAATGGTCGCCTCATATAAAAGTGAGCTGAGCAAATTTACTCGCAAAGCCTGCTACGCGTGGAGGCGCTAGCGGTATGACCAAGGTCGCAAGAAGTGATTTATACTTGAAATAGGTGTGCTACTCCATTGAAACATATCGTTCTAACGCGTAGCGAGTCCTGTAAACTCTTTAACAGCATTTATAATGGTCGTCTTTCAAGCTATAAGTAATATTAAAGAAATTAGGCATATAAATGCGAAAGAGTAGAGTAATAAACAGGATGTGCCATGATATATTACATTGCTGTTAAATAAATCTTGAGGCGGTGGAATCTGCCGGTAGAGTAAGCTCCAGTCTGAATATTGTTTTTTTTGAAAAACGTCATTTTTATGTACACGGGTATCAAATAGAGCCATTTTCTTAAAACACATATTTTTGTGTCAAAAGATATAAAGGTAAGACTGTTTTTCCCCATATAATTTAGTGGAACGTAAATATACCGTAAATTTAAACAAGATGGAAGGACGTTATGACGCCTACATTTTTTCTTTCATCTAGCTAGCGACACCCTTGTTGGTTGTAAAAATATTTACAAAATTAAAAAACATAATTTCTCCTAACGCTCCATCCGAGCCGCTCAGAGATTTTCCAGCGAATATTACACTAATGGACGGCGTCAATTTAGATTTTACGTTCACACACAATAAATTCTATTTTTTTATTTCAAATTCTAGCAGTATTGGTCGGATTACTTCAGACTCCGAAATTTGTTCCGTTTCTTATTATGCTTTATTTTCACAAAATGTCGCATCCCATTAAAGTAATGAATGAGTTATATAATCTTTACAGATAAAAATGGAAGTCTCTCTGAGATTCTATTTTAATAATACGCATAATAATTTTAAACAGATTAAAAAAAAAACATGTAATAATGTCATATTTCGTAAAAAGATATTTAGAAAAAGCACTATGTGTACTTATAAAATCACAATAGAATTAATTATATCGTAGATTTAATGCATACATAAAGACAAAGAAAGTATATAAAACGAGACATGGAAAAGTTTCGCTCGGACGTCCATGTGCAGAGAAACATATTTAAGATTGGGTATGGTATGGTAGTGTGTGTGTTAGACGTGTATAATATATATGTATGTGTGGGTATGGGTTTGGTTTTAAACGTACTGTCAACTATTTTACTTATATAAAGAAGTTAATCAATTTTGTTTGTGGTAGAACCCTTCCTAGAACTTCGGAAACACAGAGGACATAAGGATGCCTCTATAGTCATAATAATAATTTAAAAAAATAAAATAATCTTTATTCAGCTTTTTTTGGTTACAATGATTGGATTAATATAAGTTAAAAAGAACGCCAAAAATTTAATATGTCGGTTAAGGCTTCTAAATGTATATGTATATTGGTGAGAGGATCTAGTGGGTTGCAGTGCAAAGACCTCTTATAATAAATTAAATCTGACCTGAAGAGTTAGGGAGACATTTATCTGAGTAGCTTTTAGTCCTCAGTAGAAACGTATCTGCAGCCAACCTAAGGTCTGTGGCTACAGACCTACCAGTGGCCTATCTGGGGTTACAGATGTCCATGGACGGCGATGGCCACCTACTATCAGGTAGACGGTATACTTGTTTGCTACTTTAAATTTAAAAGAAAGTGAAAAGATGAAAAAAATTACTATACGAACTTTTATCCCCTACTAGTTGTGCCCTGCGGTTGCACTTGCTACTACATAAGAAAAAAACAAACAAACAGCGTGATATTATATAGCCTATAGACTATGGCCTTCCTCAATAAATTGAGTATTTAACTATTTAACCAGTAGTTCCTGAGATTAGCGCGTTCAACCAAACAAACTCTTCAGCATTAATATATTAGATAGATAGATAGATCATTTATTCCACACACAAGTAATAAAAGAACAAATAAAATATAAGTAAGAAAAAAAAAACTTGTGGTGTGGAAAAGGCCATACTCAGCGTTTGCCGTCGCGGCACAAGCGCGCACAACGGCTGCTGGTTTTCAGTATGACCTTGCCAAAACTAGGACTTAGTTATATGATGCCATGTTCATAGCTTTTGGGTACAATACCCTAAAACTAACCATTTATTTGGCTCCTACACTATAAAGCATTAACTGATTTGTATCGTATCGCGTGTCAAAGAATCATTGTAACGATATTTAACAAAGCAACCCTTGGATTGGGGGACGTCTAAAGGAAACCGTTAACTTATTACCATCGGATATCCGTTTTTCATTACAACTTGAATAAATTGTTCTATTGGTACCAGGGCGCGAACTTACCACCTTTTGGTGCCGTTTATGACACTGAAATGGATATGGTGCTTGTTGAAATAGAATGTTTCTTTTGTGGTTTTATGAACTGTCATGAACAGTTCCATCCGCATGCATATGTAAATAAAATATAGAAAGAAAATTCTAGGAATTAAAGAAGATGAGTAAAATCCATTTAGGCAAGTTGTCTTTAAGTTCTATCTTCATGAAAGTCCTGTAACACTCACATCAGATTAGTTCGTATAAACGAGCACATGAGAAAAAGTGAGCCAAGCATGTAACATTGTTTATAAAAAAAAGAAACCATGATTTTCAAAGAGGTTTTCAATGAATAAATGTCCAATAAGAACCAAGAAATAGCAAAAGCAATAAAAAATGTAATACAAATTTAGAACACTCAGATATTTGGTAGACATTTTGGTGGTTATATTCGCGTTAGGAAAGTATAGATAGAATCAACGAAATCAGACGAAAGAACAGTTTTTAAAATGGCCTGTTGTAGTGGTAGTCAAACTTTCAGGGTGAGAAATGATACTTTTGTAAAAGCACTTGGTTGTGAAACGCATAAGCGTTATACTTTAAAACACTGTAAAGGAATCACAAATCAATATTCGATACGCGTGAAGGCGGTGACCTGCGCTCCTGGTACGCACTCTCGACCCCCAATTAGTTTCATGTAAGCCGATAGAATTAACACTCGGTGATTGACCTAAAAAGTAGGGGTGTTTTATCATGGCGACGATAGTGTGGACTAAGTTAATGTAAATCGCTGACATCTTTTTACATCCTTTGTAAATTCGTTCGTTACGGCATGGAGGTCAAATCTTGCAACCAATTTTTAAAACATGTAACTCCAGCTGAATATGCTGAAAGCATATAGGTTTAATTTGTATAACAGCGCATGATGCCTTGTAACGTCTTTCTAAATCCACTATGGCGGACGATCCGAGATAGTGTATCAGTTTTTTTATGCACCTCATTTATATAAATATCAAGAAAAGGGCGCTGTAAGAACAATACAAAAAGCTTGTTTATTTAAAAAAATCATTTTTTTAAATAAAAGAAACACGAAGAATTTGAGAACTTTATATATCTCTTTTTCAAATGCTAGCAAAAGCTTCAAATTTACCCTAGATTGTCCTAGCGTAAGAAACTTGAATTCTCAAATATCTAGTTTATAGTAAACAGTTTTAAAATATCTGCAGGTATACTAAGGTAAATAGAACCGGCTATTAGACAATTACTAAATTGTTAATGTTTCTGTAATTGTCGCAATCAAGCGTATAGACAAATATACAGCAAAGTAGAGCTAATATAAATGTTAATTATTACGTTCTCAAAATGAAAACGTTAACTGAAATAAAAAATCAATTAAAACAACCCGAACAAGGCATTTGGGTATAATAACACGCAAAGGGCTGTAATAAAACATAATGCCGGTATTGATAAAGTCATTTGGTAGGCCTGAAAAAATGTTTCTAAGTGTTCCCCGACTCATTCGAGGCCATTTATATCCTCAAGACACGCACTGATTTCCATCCAAGCTAGTGAGCGTATAACTTCGTCAATGTATTTGGCAAAAACTTGTGTAATTGGCTTCTGATATAGGGTTATTTCTCTGCATATAAACTTGAATTTTATTATGATTATTTATTGTAAGAAATAGCAGCAAATTAAGCGACAATAACATTCAATTATAAAGATAATAATCTCATTGTGTGTTCTTTATCGTTTATGATGTTCATATTATTCGACCCCCTATGGCATTGGAAATTTTTAACTATAAATAAGGATATTTTTATAATCAATAAATTTGTGTGACTTTAAACACAACTGAGCTCAGATGTAGATATATGAAAAATTCCACATAATATATGTAGAAATTTAGAACCTGTGCAAGAGCAGTATTGATAAATATTGTATTGAACTAGTAGCGCCCCGGTGTTTCACTTGCGTATTTCTGTATGGAGCCCTCAAATATTTGTTATGTTTTATTTTTAGTGGAAACAAAACTACATCATCTGAATATCTCAAATGTCTTGCTGTAACGGTTAATGATATACAGTCTGGTGACAGAAGAAGAAGTTAAAAAAAGCGAAAATTAAGTAATTCCTCAAGGTATGAATGATGTACATATATTTCGGTAATCAAGTCAAATATGATTTCAAATATACAGACCAACAAACAGACAAAAATAAAAAATACATACAGTAGAACTTTCCAATAGGACTTATTATCAAAACTTCAAAAAAAAAAATTACGTATATATGCGAGGTACAGATACACGACACCTTAATTTTTATATAAATGGTCTATTAACGCTGATCTCGGCTTTTCACACGCTTTTGTAAACGCCATTTTGTACCATAGTCGTCTGGTAGAGAAAAAACTTGGCAAGGTTCTCTTAGGGGGAATACGTATTTATCTAGAATGTGTATAAGAATATCATTGGTAATGGTCTGTTAGTGTGTCATGCTCTTTTAATACGAACTCAAAGTAATTACATGAATAATATAAACGTTTTAATTGAATTAAAGGTCCGAGGACACCTATTTTAGTTCCCCGCTGATCACAATGACGACAATTTAATTAAACATACAATGCGTTACAAAATAAGGTAAGTATAACTAACTTAATTAAATAGGAAATAACATAACACTCTTGTTAGGTCGCTTGTGAATTACATACACATACATGTATAAGTATGTGTTTGTGTAAATGCGTACATGAAGATGCGTGTTTGTGTTGCCATTATACTATGTAAAATACATCATTCAAAATATATCGGAATTTGTTTACATGCTATACTCATGTTACAAACCATTAGTGCATGCTTTGAAGCATGAGGGTTTTAAAACTTGTAAGAAATTGTTACCTTCAAAGAATGGTCTCCACCAATTTATACCGGATGTAATCGTTAAGTGTGCACAAGCGATTATTACGTAACTTTTACAGTTCTCAAAAAAATTTAAACTGATATCGAAAGTACTTCACCTAAGGACAATAATAACGTTTTAAAAATAAAACGAGAAATATCCAAAAAAAGTACATTAA
>DWNE01004331.1:0-15340 GCA_018249875.1 Cecropterus toxeus
ATGGTTAAGGGCACAAATCTTAACCAGAATGGTCTAATTACTAGCTTTCAGATAGTGATGGTGGTTGAGTAGGATGGCCAAAACCGAAAGTAAACAAATCAGACATAAACATAAAAATAGGACAAGGTGATTTTTGTTTACAAAGTTAATCCTAAAACTCGAGCCCCTTTTTTCGATGTTTGTTTTCTTCATATAATACAAACTATACACACATTGTGTATAATATTTGATGTATATATCTTATTATCTTGCTAATATTATAAAGAAGAAAAATGTTGAAGATGTATGTGTGTTTGCTAGTTGAGTTTAATTCAGCGAAATTCAGCACATTCATAGTTCATGACCGTAATGTGACAAAAGCGGGCGGAGTTGCGAGAAACCTAGTTTAAAATAAATTTGTTTAAAACAACGTTAATCAATATTACAGATTGTTTGCTTTATTAAGATGCTATTATAGATCAATGTTGTCAGAACTTAATTTAATTGAATGGATAGACATACATATGTTTTTCGGAATGTCCTTAGAAGCTAAGCATGCTTGGTAACCATAGTTGCGAGGAAATGATTAAACCGCAGTATTGCAACCGACCTAGCAATGAACTACTTAATTGTAATATTTTATTTATTGGATATAGTTTTATGTCTCTATCTTAACGGTAAACTAAGAATATTTTAATAGATTTTCTCATATCAATATCTGCTTTTAGATTACTTTTTTATGAAAGTATTATCAATTACTAACTGAGGAACTCGTGCTCCATTACGGGATATAAAAATATTCGCCATATTGAAATAGTGCAAAATATCGAAATCAGAAGAAGCATATAAATTGACCAGTCAAATAGGCTACATCCATGCAAAATTTCATGTAAATTGGACCATTCTTCTTGCGTGATTGAGTAACAAAAAGATACACAGACACACATTCACATTTTTATATATTAGTATAGATTAATAAGACTTATAAAAATATAGCAGAAATGGGTAACATATACATATTGCGTTATTAAAAAATTATTGAACCCTTATATCTATTTTCCACTGACACAGAACACTTTATAAAGAGACGACTTTATAATGTTTTTAGGTTTAAAACAATAACACCGATGGAGTAGAAAGGTTAATTGATTAGCGATCAAATGTAGGACAACAGTTATATAGACCTTACATCGGCCTAAAAAAGGCACCAGGAATAGCTCAATGCAGAAGAAATAGATTTAAATTGTCTGGAGGGCGTATATGTTATTTTAGCAAAGGGAGATCTCCCGCCAGGATAGGTGATCATGCCTGGGGAGCGGCCGTGCTCCGACAGTCTCTGTTCGGTACTTGTATATATGCGCGATGTTGAGAAAACTCCGATAGCGCGTTTAAGAATACGGTGACGTCATTTCTCTTGATGAGTAGCGGGAGGTCGCCACAGTACATTAAAAAAATAGCACCTAGAAGCAAGTGAACCGCAGTTGATATTTTCTTAAATACTCAGGAGTAAATGTCTTTAATAAAAAGAAATATTTATCGCGTAACCTTGTGCAGAAAACATCTGTACTCTCATTATAAAAATACCTCAACGATCTTACAACTTCTGCCGACAGCGCTCTGTATTACAGATGCGAAGGAATTTTATTACAGTGGAGCGAATTCTTACTACTATTTAATTCTTAGTACCTTTGATGTGTTCCTAATTAAATAAATAAGTAGTATAATATAGATAATAGATTATAAATAAGTAGTGTAAATGATGAAGGCTTTAAATTCATCAGAAAATACTATTTTAAAGGTAGAAACACTGCCACCTCTATTTCTGCCTAACAGCAGTGTTATGTATTGCTGTGTTCTGGTCTGAAGGGTAAGGAACATATACTTATCCGAGGCGTTCCAACTGAGTCCTCAGGCTTAGCAACGAGTCTTATATGGGGTTGATCAGAGATAGGTGTCCATGGGCGTCAGTGGCCAACTGGACACATACCATCAGATGGACTGCATGCAAATTTACTTACATAATATAATAAAATAAATATTTGACGTCCCGTGTGGTCGAGCGGTCACCATACCGGTCTGACGCGCAGTGGGTCACGGGCTCGATTTCCGGTCAGACAGATGAGTTAAGATTTCTGTTCTGGGTCTGGGAGTTTGTGTATTCGTCTTTGTGTGTCCATGGTACCCACGATACAGAAGAAGATACTAGTGTGAGGCTATGAGTGTAGAAAGTGTGAAAGCGTGTGTGTATTGTTATTTTGTATGTTGTAGTGCCCATTAAAGTGGTGTTAATAAAAATAATGCGAATTCCCAAAACCCAAACATAAAATTAGTTATCGGTTTCCATATTTCCTCGATCTATTTGCGGTCCTTATAGATAAATCGACAATATTATTACGTGGGGATATTAATACATTTACCCATCCAACATCCATCTCAGTTATGAGAGTTACCGCGTTGAATATAAAACGCGAAGAAATAAACAGGGATACAGCCATATATCCCCGGATTCCATGTTAGTTCGCTTTCAGACAAAACGCATATAAAAATGTTTTATGGGCTCTACAATAAAACAGCACGTGTTGCATTTACGTTAATAAAATTCATACCTCGCCATCAACGGTCGCAATGAAACTCATACGAGCGGACTGACCCATATCTCGTTTATTTGTGAAATATCGGTAGTATTTTTAAAAAGGTAGCGGTTTTTGCAATGGAATGGCGTGAAGTTTAAATAATGCTAGGTGGTAAACGCCAATCGACTTGCCTGTCAGTCTACTGGCACCGACACATATCATTATGATAACTATACGTTCGCCACTGACTCCCGAAAGGAATGGCATTCCTTAATATTTAATACAGAATTATACCAATGAGACAGTATCACTCCAAAATGGTTTAGATGGTCTAGAATATGCGAAATTCCATATAATAGAAAGAAAGATCTAGCTTTTTGCATAAAGAGGTCTTAAAGATTTTTCCTTAAGTCTCAAATTCTACCGTTCAATTAGCGCAATTCTACTGTTCAACTTGTGGTGAATCAAATGCAAGAAAATAGTAACTTAATGAATCGACTGCATTTAACACATCTATTTGATTATGATGATGTTTTGTTTCAGATATTTATTAGAGTGACGATTGGATGATCAGTGGTCACTGTGACCACCGATCCTGCAATAATAGAATATTTATATATATTGCCGGGTTTGTCAAAAAATATTTTTTTTGCAAAGAAATCGATTTCACACTAACATGAGCAAGGTGACCAAAACCGCATATACATTCAAGAAATATTGACGTTATTCGCAATATTGTCCAAAATATGACTCAGACCGTAGATACCTTCGTGTAACTACTCGATTTTCTACTAAAGTACACTATTAAGGGACAAAATGCTACATTAAATCAGCCGCAAAGTGTTACAGAAATTTCGCAAAGCGTAACCGCCGTTTTACGTGCACGCGGTTTTGGCTGCTTTCACTTTTGTATTACGGGTGATTTTCTCGTGCTTCGAAAGTTATGAATTGTGTAGCGATATCGAGTTCTGCCGATAGCATAATATTCACCTAATGAGTTCGTGTTTTGCGCACACAAGCGTCTGCCGGAAGCGAAATTGCGTCTCGTGTAGGTTTACCAAGCGCTCGATGCCGATAAGATATGGGGAATATTGTGTACGTTTCATAGGTGGTCGGTGTCCTTAAGGCGCTTTAGAATGCAAATTACGTAGAAAACACGTAAGAACTGCGAGACGAAATCAAAGTTCATATGAATACTTATGTGCACAAAACTAGCTTAATATCGCTACTCCGCTCGCCTTGCTTCACAACTTCGCCAGGTAATAAACTATCTGTATGCCAATTTCAAAATACGATCAGTAGTTTTAGAGTGAAAGACTAACAAACATACATACGTCCTCACAATCTTTCGCTTTTATAATATTAGTCACTTCTGTAATCAAACTGAAAAATACATTTACTATCGACTAATATTTTTGAATATATTCGTGAACATCATCATTTACATGGGAAGTTTTATTTTGCAGTTTTCATACTAAGTCCTCTAAAGCGCTTCTTTAACTAAGTCCTCTAAAACTCATAGCCCATGAGTGAAGAACTAGACACTAGGATTTTCTCCTGTGTCGTGGGTGCCATGGATACACAAAAACGTGTACACACCTAAACCTAAACACCTAAACCCAGAACCGAATCTCAACTCAACATTCAGATGTCTGTCTGGAGATCGAATCCGGAAACCCCTGCGCGTTAGAGAGACACGATGAAAACACTCCGTCACTTGGGTCGCAATGCGTCCTTGGACGACCTCAAAATACAATGAAGTTCAACCCTATCTGAGTTTAATAACGCATTTCTGAGAGTAGGTTTAGTTATTTACTATCAGGTCATCTGCATGTTTATTTGCTACATCTACGAGTAAATATTGCATAAGAATCAATAAAATACATGTCTACACGTGTACTAAATACATACCTATTATATGTATTTAGTACAAACGCTATTATTTCATGAATATGTCGTATTTTAACGTCTGGTACTGAATGTATAAATATTTATGTCGGATTTCTTGTCAACCTCTCTACTTGTTATTCTTTCGTTGTATTTTCAGCATCCCACATTAAAGAGTTGTTTTTTTTGTGTAGGTCCTCGCTTTGATTAAAATACATTTCTGCAGTAAGTAAACATGAAAAGGAAAATGATATAGGTACTTAGAAATAACCATACGGGTTAAATAAAAAGTAGGCGGTGGAACTCATGATTTGATTATAAAGTAACATTTTTCGGTGAAATTGGGTGTTACTTTTTGAAGGACCATATCAGACACGTGTCTGACATGAAGTCACTCGTATCAGGTCGATACCGTCCGACGCGATTGAAGGATTGTACTAGTAGGAAGATTAGCGTTAGACTTAGTTACTCACATTAAAAGACTAAATACTATCTTGTATTGGATATAATGTAAGGGTGGAATTATTTAAAAAAAATAAGAGGGTTCTTAAAGGGATTTTAACCTATTCGAAATCATTGTATGGTCATATTTATAGTTTTAGTTTCAGTATTATTTATTCTTCAAATAGTTACAAAAAATATTTTGTCTTATATCCAATATTTGGCATAAATTAATGAAGTGTCCGGAAAGTCAAATATAATGGTCACCTTAGAACTAGTTGTAAGTATTAATTTTCTATTAACGGAAGTTACTAAGCGTGCTTTAAGCCTCTTTTGATATTCTCGTAAAATATGGCTTCAATTTTAATTAAATATTAGCTTTTAAATACTTGACATTAAGGCATACTTAATTTAATGACTCATTTAATGAATTCCTTAATTAAAAGTCGTTGGATCCAACATAATATTATTTTCAAGTTGAATCTACACACATAAATATAAATATACAAGCAGACATACCTATAATATGAGGTCAAATTTAGCAATTAGATGTTTACCTGGACGGTTATCAAATCCAGAATAACGGCAAGCACTATTACGAGCATGCGGGCGGTGAAATGTGAAATCTGAAATGTGTAATCGAGTTTAGAACTGTTAATTGCTAAGGTGTTTGTGTTCTAATAAAAATGGTCCGAGATAAAGTCTTAATTCAGTCAGTCATAATTGAGGTAGCGCTAATTGAGGTAGTCTGGTGGAAGTATTCCAGGTCTCTCTAAGACCCTACGACATATCTATGCCCAGCTTTGAGATATACAAAAATGTACACGCCTTGAATTGGTTATAATAGTTATTACAGGCTGTGATGGCAACTTTACGTAGTCAATCAGTTTCCGTGAGGGTCTTTTGCCCTCAGTAGGAGTTTATCACGTTTAAAACAGTCATTGTTTACGCTTTCGCATTGCAATGTGCATTGCACATTTACGTTTAAGCTTTTGACCTCACTTTGAAATGATGTCCGAAAACGTAATTAGTGCGCTCTTGCTAAGGGCTCTGAACATTGTTATGAAAATCGACATCTCTATAACCGCACCTCGGGAAAGCGGAATAATTTGTCATTTGACGAGCATTAACAAATTCGCTCGCGAAACAAAAGCGTGTGACATTAAGGAGTGGCGGCCAAATGGCACATTAAAATGTCAAAACAGACGTCACGTCACCGTGTGTTAGGCTGCTCACACACGACGCTACTGAAATTATACTTTCATTCATTTCATTCATTTGTACTTCTAGAAGTACAACATATACTGCTGTCAATGTACTCCTTTTGTAAGTGGTTTTATTCATTCATATTCATATTAATTTATGACATTTTCACCGGCGACGTTCATTATTTAAGACTATGTAAAATCAATTTCTTACTTTGTAGTAACTCATAGTCGGCTCACTTATATATGAGGCAACAATCTTAGTCAACGGGAGTAGAAACGCATCTGTGATCGACTTCAGATAGAACCGATGTTGTATATGAAGTTGCTTACAGTTCATGGACGGCAGTAACCACGTATCATCCGGTGGATTACTTTAATTTGCTATTTCTATATGATAAAAAAAAATAAGTTCAGTATCGTGTTTTTCTAAAACGTTTTTAGAAACTACAATTCATGATCATAACTTGTCGAAAATTTATTAAGATTGGGATTTTAAATAGTGTAATCGAGACTTATACATAAAGATGCATCAGTAAAAATCGAAAAATGTAATAAATGATTATGAATAAACATAAATACGTGATTTTACATTAATTTACATCAAGTAGCGCCGTATGAGACCACCCTTAGAGAATAACATAAATGTAATGACCGACAATTTTAATAAAACAATTTTTTGCATATTATTATGTTCGCGTGTTTTTTATTTATTTCCTATGGCAATTTGCTTCTACATGATGATGGTATGGTATTTTTAAGTAACACTTATATACTAAGTCATATTTTAAGTATGCCTATTTCTAGCGTGAAGCATTTCTTGTGTTTCGGTGAAAGGGTGTGGTTGCCGGCTCACTTTTATATGAGGCGACTATCTCAGTCCTCGGGAGTAGCAACGCATCTGTGGTCGACTTTACATAGAATCTCTGTTCTATGTGAAGTTGCGTACAAATGTGCATGGGCGGCAGTAACCACTTACCATCAGGTGGGCTGCTTGCTCGTTTGCTATTTCATATTTAAAAAAAAAAGTATAAACTCGACTCAATGAACGATGTAATCGAAAATTGTAGCTATTGTATGTTTTTTGGTCAATATTTTGGTAATTTGTTTTGCCATTCCTATCATTTGATGTTTTCTAAAGATCTTTCTTTGGCATTCTGATCAGTCCGGTGGTATTATTATTGTAAAAATGACCATCATTAATTACATATTAAAATGTAGTACATATAAACAACAAATACCTCAATTTACATATAAAAGTGAACAGTCAAAGCGGATTAACAAATAATAGGAAATAGTAGATTGCAGCAAAAGTTGTATGAAAACCCATTAAAAGTAAAAATAAAGCCTCTATATTTGAAATTCCATCAACATTTCGTCGTTAAAAACACATTTAACAATACACTACAATTTTACCGACGCCAGATTCATTTCATTAAAATAACACCAATGTTTCATGTTGCATAACAGAACGGCTTAAAATATCAACATAAAAGTAAGTTAATTTATTTATACCGAAAATACAGAACGTATTATTCTTTATTAAAATCATTTGATATTATTTTGCTTTAATTTATCCAAAAAACATATAACTGAATTGATAGTGTATTATTTTGAGGCAAGTTAAAAATCAGGTAAATTGCCGTAAATGGCCGGTTAATCATGTTGCAATGATCACACAGTTCATCTATTGGTAAGTGAATACAGTCGTTTAATCAACTTTTATTATAAATCTTAAGAGGTAAGCGAGCAGTAGGTAAGTGACTTCTGCCCCATGGACATCTATATCATTCTAGAAAAGATCGGAGTGTTATTTGAGATTGACCACATATGCTTTGCTACTCTTTAAGACTAAGTTGAAACGATCACAGTTAATTTGGCTCTTCCTTCTCCCTTCATACCAAAACACAACAGCGTTCAATACTGCTCTTATTAGGCAGAAATCAACTCTTTACAACCCCATATAAAAAGATGTTCTACCTGTCGATGCCAATAAGAAATGCGTCGCCACTGTTGAGGCGGTACCGCCTCTAACCATACTCGTTAGATCTTCTATTGCCTGATGGTAAGTGATCGCTCCTGTCCATGGACATCTGTAACCTCCTGAGTCCTGAGTATGATTGAAGTCCTTGATGCTTTTGTCAAAGGTTCCGGAAGTAGCATTATTGGCCGACCTCAGACTTTACACCTTTTGAGCCAGTGCGGTGCTTACCACTGTTACTTAATAAGGAAATAAAAACTGAGCAGTTTGTACTAACAAAGTTCCCCTGTAAGAATAAATATTTAATAAGAAAATCATTATCTGAAATATGTAACAGAACAAAATCTATGTCACAACTATGTATATGAATAAAGGAATTATAAACATGTACGTGTCCCACTTAATATCGATAAAACTTGTTTGAAGTAACGTTTTTTAAACATACTCCACTCAATACTTGTTTGCGTAGTCCAGTGGGTAGGTTTATTTCTTCACCACGAGGCACTTGCATGGGCTTTTTTAGTATTGGTGTAAGGTATAGAATTCATATTCCCGTTACTAAGACGTAATGATTGTACAACGGCGCCTGCGCATTAAACGCTATGGTCAATAGTTTAACGACCAGCCATTTGTCTTGTTTGAACTCGACGGCTTACTTTGTGATGGACACTTAAATTGGGCAATCTTTTGAAATTTTCAAGCTACTTGTGAGGTAAATTGATATAGGATGCACTTAATTGCGAAGCATTATAGGTTAGCTCATAAAAATCCCATGGAAATACTTTCTACATACAACTAACAAATTATTCAGTACTACCTGGCTAGCTGTGCGTTATAGTGTTAAAAAACATAAATCTAAATTGTGATAACTTTTGGTTGATTACATGGATTTTAATGCAATAAGTATTAAATATTACTACGAGATACGGACTGTAAATATCAGTGGTTTCAATTAAACAACTAGTTTTGTTACATGTGATTTTAAATATAGACAAAAAAATCCAAAAATAATGGAGATTACTATTTTTAAACTTATTCATAGGACCCCACTTTTTCTGCTGATATAAATCGATATTCAAATACGCGGACACTTTTATTTTTACTACATGCATGGATAATCTTCTATACTTTATTTTTTAATTTTTTTTAATAAATATGAAGTAGCAAACGAGCAAGCAGCTCACCTGATGGTAAGTGGTTACTGCCGCCCATGGACATTTGTAAGCAACTTCATATAGAACAGGGGTTCTATATGAAGTCTATCACAGATGCGTTGCTACTCCCGAGGACTGAGATGGTCGCCTCAAATATAAGTGAGCTGGCAACCACACCCTTCCACCGAAACGCAAGAACTGCTTCACGCTAGAAATAAGTGTGGCGGTAGTACTTTTCCGGTCGAACTACATTGGTTCTTCTTTTATTTCTAATGGCAGATAAACCTGTTTCAGCGAGTCTTTTACCTATCTGATACTGATTGTAATACGAGCACCACGTACACATTTAGAAGCCTATTTCGTTATTTCGTCTGTGTTTTTGTTGTTTTGATGAGTCTTCGAAATAATTGCGAAGATTACAGCGTTATCATATCACACGTAACAAGTTCGACCTCTGTTATTAGCCATAATTCATTTGTAGCCTCTGAATTTCGCGCAATTTCGTCTACCATTATAATTACAGATCCATTCCGAAGAAACACCTGTAGCTGTTAATAATAACCAGTTGCGAGAGATTTATATCGGGCCATGGCTGCAATTATGCAGAACAAACAAAAGATGCGGGATAATTCTGGTTTGCGTAGGTAGCGGTGATATACGTATCTTTGTTCGGTCGTAAGCCCTGTTCTAACGTGCACGGGAGTGGAAACTCGTAGAAGTGGTTCTTAGAAGAAATACAATGTTTTTATCTGGATTTATTTTGGATTGGATTATGTCGGAGTCTCTTCACGTTTTTCATCCGTTCATGCATCTATTAGCCTTGTTGGTTCTACTGCTGGACATAGGCCTCTACTAATAGGGGTTTTGCCACGTTTTAGGCGAACGCATTTATGCTGCACAGCCGTCTCCTACGACATCCATCGTAATAACAGCCACGGATCTTCTTATTTTTAGGCGGGGCAAAAACTTAAAAATGCCGCCCCTGCCCATTTGAATTTCTTTTTACCATCATTTCAGCTATCAAATGTCCAATAATTGCTGGTCTTTAAAACGTATACGTGTCAAGAGTTCCACTTCTTACAGACCATGCGTCCCAATGGCAAAAGTTAAATCAATGATGAGTTGCGCATTTGTTTGCAAGGTTTGAATTTGCCGCCTTCTGTGCTTGCCGCCCGAGGAATAGGCCCCGACTTGCCACCCTCCCCAGATCCGGGCCTGTTCATTAACAATGATACATAATAATCGGCGTATTAATAACGATGTAATAATAATATAGTAATGATGATTTCCGATACTTCTTTGTTTTGCCACTTATCTATTTAATACTAATTAAACGGACCGTAAGTTCTATGCGTAGTATGCTCTATGTCACCGTCCAGAAGATTCATATGGCTTGCGGTCAGCGTTGGTATAAAGTCGATTATAAATTGTGTGGGAATTAATGCACGTACGTTTTTGTTTCTTGCGGGGAGACATTACTAACGTTTTGTTAGCGACCTCATATACGTTTGTATGTGACGTTTTTGTAAGGGATGAAACTTTATTGAATAAACAACGCTTTCTGTACTCGTTAAACGCTGGGATTCCGTGTGTCATGGATGCAACATACAAAGATATATATACAAAAGTAAAATAAATTGAACTTCATATTAATCTAAAGATGAATTTGCATTCATTGTTATCTGAACTGGGGATCGAGCCCATGATCTGAATCTTTTACGTGGAACAATGTTGCATTGAGGGTAGTAATATTCAGCATTAACTCCTCTATTAAGGATGTATTTTACTATATTGAAGACACAAACGATTATGCAGTTCACCTGATGGTTACTGTCGACCATGGACTTTTTAAGCAACTTCTTAGAACTTCTAGAACAGTTCTATCTAAAGTCAATCACGGATGCGTTGCAACTTCCGAGGATTAAGATGTTCACCTCATATACAAGTGAGCCGGCAATCACACCCTTCCGCCGAAACGCAAGAGCTGCTTTACGCTAGAAGTAGGTATGTCAGTGGTATGTCCCTGATCGAACTACATTGGTTCTACCAACTGGTAAAACTGATTGTTGATTTACTTTTAGATTTGTTCTATCATAAAAGATTTGTGTTTTTGTACCAAATTTATTTGAGTTGTTAGTTTTTATTTGGATGGAAGAAGGCGAGTGAGTGTCTAAATTAGACCATTTTTAATAAGGCTCGACTATTTACCTGATATCGATCTATAAATTATGCCCCAGTGATGCATTTTTTACCAATCACGAATTGGCTTCTGTCATATCTAAGCGTTGATATCAATTGTATTTCTCATATGAAACTTACATGTATATCAACTTTCATGTAATAAACATAACTTTTTTAAGATTCAATGATTTTGGTATTTACGAATTCGATTAGTGTTATACGAAAATCACAACACATGAAATGCTAGTGAAGGGATGCATATATCGATAGAGAACAATAGTTTATAGGTGAATACCGATGAAACCACAAAATATAGAAATAAGCGCATTAATGACATTTGTTGGGAGATATTCGGTAGTCGATCCTGCTAACCGTATTTGTTTTGTTTACCATTTTTCGTAGGTGAAAGGTGAAATCGTGCAAGAGGAAATTGGTCGTTTGTCTGTGCCCACAATTCTCTTTAACGTACGGCGCTCCTATTTGTTTTATTGTTCGAAAATACAACGAAAGTGAAAATGAATTTGTTTTTCCAAATCCTTTGTATCGCTCGAAAACATTCGAAATTCGATTTCGTTCGCACATACGTGCTATGGAGCCTATTTTTTGGTCTGTTGGCAATCTTATTTAATTTACAATGAACCGTCCGTGCAGAATTCAATCAAAAGAAAAAGGCAGATTCGATACATTTCGTTTTACGAATAAAATTGGAATAGATTCTATATATATATTTTTTATTTATTTTTTTATCAGACTGAAGTAGCAAACGAGCATGCAGTCCACCTGATTGTAAGTGGTCACTGCCATGGACATCTGTAGGCAAATTCATACAGAACAGGTGTTCTATCTGAACTCGATCACAGGTGCGTTGCTACTCCTGAGGACTAGGATGTTCGCCTCAAAAACAAGTCAGCCGGCAACCACACCTTTACACCGAAACACAAGTATTGCTTCACGCTAGAAATAAGTGCGGCGGTGGTACCTCCCCGGTCGAACTACACTGGTTCTGCTGGTAATATATTCTGATAAATTGTTTATTATTTATGGGCAGGTACATAAGCAACATTAAAATATGGTGAAAATTATCGTAAAAATTATACTTATCTTTTTAGATAATGAGTGGCATCTTTTATATTTTGTGTAGCCATAGGTATTTATTAAGCCATTATAAGGTATTAAGGACATCGAAATTGTTCTGGTTCTATGAAGTTAGCAAGTAATAATAGCGAATGAGAATATACAAGTAGGTAAGTATTTGTTTTTGGGCACCTCATCAAGCTCAAATATATTGGAGCATTCCCTTAGGTTTACCTAAGGGAAGACTCCAGTATATTTCAGCTTATTGAACTGGATTGAAGTGTACATATTTGGCATAATATGATTATATAACATCATTTAAAATAAAACAAAAAGAAATCAATTAATTAAATTTGTATCAGAAGAAAATAATTTTCTTAGAAGTTTATTATTGTATCTCATGGGATATTTATTTTGATTTTCGATAAAAATGTCAGAACTAAATAATAAGACCATTCGATTTGCAAATATAATATACCTAGTTTGATATATTGGGTACTCTATAGTTAAAGATGTTTTAGTTTAATGAATTCTGCCGAATATTATATGCCGCAAATATCAGAACACGCGTCTAATAGGTTAACAGACAAGCCCGGCCCGACGCGCGGGGCACTTACTCGCTTGAAATATTGAAGCACCGCGCTACACGCTCAAAATTTATAATACCTTCTAATTAATAAGACTAATAAATATAAGCCTAAAGTGAGTTTAATGGTACGTAATGGGTGAAAAGCATCTGCAAATTGAAATTTTATATAACAAACACATGTATGTATAACTTAAACTATTAGCTGATCAGAGATCTTTATATGGTAATCATGATAATATTTTGATCATTATTTTCCAAAAGACCACGATAGTTTCGTATATGATGTTAGTTCTAATTGAGTACTCTATACTTAAAGATGTATTAGTTTAATGAATTCTGCCGAATATTCGCAAATATCAGAACACGCGTCTATCAGGTTAACAGACAAGCCCGGCCCGACGCGTGGGGCACTTACTCGCATGAAATATTCAGGCGCCGCGCTACACGCCCATAATCTCCAACAGCTGTTCGCCTTGATTGATAGCTTCACGAGCCACTCTATATTGGACTAATGTGTGTTTGATATTAGGTCATCTGGAATGTCGAGTGTGTAAAGTTTGTATCCAGCCTAAAAGCGGGATAAGTTTCCACATTCGCAAATCGATAGACGAGTCGGACTATCCTCAAATGTATGTTTTATGAGAGTTATGAACACGCGTGGAATTTCTTAGAATAATTCAAACTCGTATCGATCGGACTTTCTGAAGTATCTGTTATGTGAGTGGCTTTCAATAGTAGCGGTGAGTCAAAGGAAATGCTTTTTTTTAAGATTGAAGTAGAAATCGAGAATGTAGTCCATCTGATGGTAAGTGGTTATTGCGCCCATGAACTTCTGTAACTATATAACTATAGGACAGATTTTTGATGTGAAGCTGATAACAGGTGTGTTCGCCACTTCTGAGTCCTAAGATCATCGGATCATATTAAAGTCAGCTAAGTGTTGTATGACTCATTTGAAAGCTCTCTTAATTGGGATAATTAACTGTATTTCTATGGAAAGAAACTCCTAATTGCTATATATTTTCCTATCTTTTTGTTTCACGCCTTTATATGATTTATTTCTTTTATAGCTATATATTTATTGTTCGGTAGACATATGAAAACACAAGGATTTTTTAAGTATTTTTATAGTATCTAATTTGTATGTTGTATACGTAGAGGATTGTAACAATGAAAAAACAAAATAAAATTTCCACTATTTCCGGATTAGCTTTCACATACAAATACAATCCTGTGAGATGGAATATACATTAAATCAAGGTGTCTTGCTCTCGGGCTACGATATTAACGTTAGGAGTGTTCAGCTAAAATCTGTTTATAGACGCTATAAAGCACAGCTGAAAACACATTACTCATTTCGAACATTCGCGTGTCCAATAACTCATACTTAGTTGAAGGTTCACTATAGGAATACAAAAAACAAACACATTTGTCAGTAAATACTCCCTTTGATATAAAAATGAATCACCTTCAAGTATGTTGTTTATTATAATGTAGAAGAAGCTAACGAAGCTGCGTCCACGTAATATTCAGTAGCTAATCTATACTAATATTATAAAGCTGAAGAGTTTATTTTTGTTGAGCGCTAATCTCAGGAACTATCGGTACGAATTGAAAAAAATATGGGTCCGAGGTTCGAATCTCAGGCACGCACTACTGATTTTTCTAAAATTAGATGCGTATTAGAATTTAATTATCACTGCTTTACGGTAAAAGAAAATATCATGAGGAAATACGTCTGAGAGTTCTCTAAAAAAAAGAGTTGTCAAAGGTATGTGAAGTCTGCCAATTCGCACTTAGCCAGCGCGGTGGACTATGGCCTAAAACTCTCTCAATTTGAGAGAAGACCCGTGCCCAGCAGCTACAATAATGGTTGACGATGAGATCGAACGGACATTCTGTGTCTTGACGGTTATTTTTTTTAGTTTTGCTGCAGTGGCGTATACTAAATGATTTTTCGGTTACTTGTAAGGAAAACCACATTTTCTCATTAAAGTTCATACAAAGTTGGCAATGCGGTTCAAGTGGATGGTTCTTTTAGGCCCATTATTCGTCCGACTGTTTTCTTTACACTTGATTTACGGTCAAGCGTTTCTAAATGGCGTTTATGACTGAAGTTCTGGTACTTTGTTACATAAATTGTAGACATAAGGCTGTGACTACACTTGTGAATCACAGGTCTGTTAATTCAAATATGATATAGTAGTACTGAAAATGTTTTGTAATATTAAAATAAACAATTTGTTCTAAATATACAATCTATACTAATACTAATA
>DWNE01004332.1:0-15340 GCA_018249875.1 Cecropterus toxeus
AGTCTTTCAAAATTTTAAGTTTAATCTATTTTTGTTTAAAAAAAAACAAGTATGCAAATAAATATTTAAAAAAATATTAATAGGAAACAATTGAGATAATTCTTAAATTTACAAAAGTTTTAAATTTTCTAAGGTTGTTTTCGACTAATTAGTTCCACCTGGGGATTACATAAATATTGTAAAATACTCTTAATAAGGAGAACATACCTTTTTTTTTTTATCGAAATTAAATGAAAAAATATTCCTTAAAAAAGAAATATGTTAATATTTTTTCCACAAAATGCAAAAATGATCCACAGTGCAAGGTAGCGTCAAACAAAGTTACCTCGCCATGATTACTGTTCCTGCACTACCCTGTTTATTGCTTCCATTTCACTGGAACTCACATTTTCTGTACAAATATAAGTAGAACTTAATGGATTGCGACGGAAAACGTGTCTTCTGCATATTCTTCTTTAAATTAAGGAACCCTTTCAAATTGAAGCAAAGTCTTAAACTAGATCTAAGTTGGATCATACATTAGTAACGATGAAAAGTAAATACTGGACCTAGCATTCTGATACTAGAACTCTCACTAAAGACTAGAACTAGAAGACTATGCTTACCTGGTATTAATTTGTTAGTGGCGTCCATGGTCATCTTTGATCCATCAATTGCAAATACGGAGAGTTCATAAAGTCGATCTTAAATATTATTCAAAAGTAAAGAGATTTTACTTCATAATATATTTCAAATAGTTGAGCTACACTCCTACTTTAAGTCGACAATAAGTAAGCTGTTAATGCTACAGTGAAAGAATATCCAATAATAGGTCATGTCCACCATCTTAAAAGGTAAATAAGAGAGTATCTTACTTTGTCCAATAAAACACATATTAAAAGAACTATCAAAATTAAATAACTGATTCAGTGTAATAAAGTAACCGTATTAACCCAACAATAATCTGTTTATTTGCAACAGTATTCTTGGCCATAAAAACTTACAACCGCCATAAAGGCGGCTACACACGTAAACAAAAATCCATTATTATTCATCTACGGACTGACGGCGTAGTCGATGTCTATCTTATTTCTTTTATAATTATTCACGCTGCCTCCTAAGGGTGGTTGCCCCCGCCACCCCGTGGGGATAGAACGTCTTCGGTTTTTGCGGCGTTTGTTTCAAGTTTTTTAGGGGGTAAACCCTTTCCTGAACATGACAGGAATTGGATCATTAAGCAAGCCTAGCTGAACTTAATACGGGCCCCTCACGGAACCGTATATAACGCTATGAATAATATATTACGTTGCGTTAGATTTTAATTCTAAGGAATTTTAATACGGACATAAAAAGTAATGACGCGAAATACAAGGGTTCTGTAAGTGAATTATTTAGGCAATTTTACACTTACAGTAAACATTTCAAATAAATTTATCTTAAATTCCACCAGAAATTTAAATGACTAAGTATTTTTATATCTACTAGTAAAAAGAATATTTATTACAATTTTAAATAAAAAAAAAATCTTACATTTTTGTCTGTGCGAACAAGTTGCAAATAAATGAGCAATAATGATTCATTTCTTAAATATTCTAAAATATTATACGAAAAAGTAAAAATAATATTAAAACAATCAAAAATTTCAAAATTTACTTTATTAGAAGAAAAGGAAACCAGGCACAAATGTAGTCTAGAACTCATCAAATTACAATTTATAGAATCGGGTATTGATTATATCATATTTTGTCCATATTATAAAAATAGTGTAATTAAAAATAATACAAAATAATAAAGTACACATATAGAACTTATACCAAACCAAAGACGCTTTTAGAAATCTCAACAGCCTCATCATTCGATGCAAAATTAAACGAAAGCTGAACTAATAATTCCTAATTCATATCCATTAGCAAAATCAGAGAAGTGCTTTCCGCCAAAAAAACTACACCATGTCTCGAGGCATTCACAACTCAATATGAACCCGACCTAATCAATTCAAAAGGGGAAAACGGGGCAAAACGAACACACGCATTGCCGACTGCTTATGAAATTATATCGTGAAAAATCTACGGTTGGGAATGTCGAGGAATAAATTATGCTTCTTTTTTTTGAGTGCAAGCAGTTCGTCTGAGACGTAAATGGGTTAGAAAATTGAATGAACAAGCCTCAACCAGGTTAGGTTTGAATAAGTATGAGTGTATGGCTCGTCTCGTACATCTGGTTTTATTTGAACGTTCGTTTGTTGATTCTGTTTTCACAATCTCGTTCCGGTGAAGCTTTTATGAATGTTTTCGCAGTCAATTTATTAGAACTGGATTAGCGGGCGCGGTTTATGATTCAATGATGTCTTTTCAATACTTTTTGCTATCTAAATAAAATGGGTATTACTTATTATGGTTAATAGTTGTAAGGTTTTTATTTACAAATAATTGCGAAGTGTATTTTACAATGTACATAACTATTCAATTCTAAATCTTAATTAACTTTTTTTACATTTGTTACAAATATATATTTACAAATTTAAATATTTTATATATGTCACGTGAATATGAATAGTAATAAAAGATTCGAAAATAGTCCTACTAGTTTTTTTTTTTTGATGAATGATAAATAAAAGTTGTAATAACCAAAACCCTATATGGATATAGGGGTATGTTTATTACAACTTTTATTAATCATTCATCAAAAAAAAGTCTATACAGGATTTTTAATATCTTAACGCTGTAGCGTTTACATATTAAAATTTTGTATAAACTATGTGTATAAATTGAGGATAATATATTTGTGCAATAAGCAACAGATAGGGAAAAGTCAGATTCATAAAAATAGAAAAATAGACCGAAATAAATAAGATGCGAAATAACACTAAGAGTTTAAAACACTTGCAATTAACATTCACGTATTTAAAATAATATGATTTTTAATAAGTATTTATATGACTGTTATACAAAAAATACAAAGTAAAAGTATAAAGGCAACTTCATTATAACAAGCTCTTAACATTTTCCAATTTCATGTTGCATAAAATATTTCCAGATAAGTAACCACATTGAGTTCACTCAAAGAAACCCGATGCATTGAATATCCTTTCGTAATACTCTTATCTGCCGTCACTAACGACGTCTACATCAAAGATTTCCTCCACATGTGCGGGAGACTAATGAAAAGAGTCTGATCTGTCGATGTCGGGACGTAAGATAGGAAAATTAAAACGTCTAGACTGTGGGACGTTTTGTTTCCTTGAGACGTTTGTTGACTCTTCGCTTTAATGTATGATTCTTTTTCAAGTTATGCTTTGTTGCGTTTTCTCATTCGGATTTTTTGTTGACATCATATTTTTACTTTAATATATTTTTAACTGCTAAATGTATATGAGGTAAGCTACTGTGTGTGAAAAGTTTAACAAAGTCTTAAAACTTTTCAGGGAGTTCTTAATAATCAATATGTTTTAGAAACCTAAATGTTTGTTTCAAAGAAAAATGTTTTAGCAAAAGGCAACCCATCCAAGACGTTCTCTTCATTAGCGACAAGAAAAGTGATGTCATTCCGTTGTGACACAGCAGCATGCGAGGGAGGTCCGCTCCCCCCGGCGGTCTCTCCGCAACTGACTTCTACGCGGTTACCACTCCCCCCTCGAAGCGCCCATTCCAAGGGAGGGGGTGGACGGCTTTCTCTTTCATTTTTCCTTCGCTCCTCGGCTCATCCAGTTACATCGTTCTTATGTTTTATTTTTAATTAAAGCGTACGCAAGTCGGCGGCGTAGATCTTCCCCCCTAAAGGGTGGTCGGTGGCGGGTACATACGCGGTGGGTGTTGATGATTTTTCAATGGGGAGAAAGAGTTCCCTCATTTTCTTAAGAGAAAATTGCGTTTTGTTTTCGAGTAGTCGAAGTCTGTCGTAATCGCTTTTGTTTTGTAGAAGTTCTTCGTCGTTCCCTTGCATGTGGACGTTTTAGGAGCGCTGTAAATTGTGTACTTTAAAGTTTGGAGTAAAATTGTAGAGACGTCGGGATAGTTAGGGTGTTATGCATGGAAAATGTCGCAGGTCGCGACAGGTGAACTTGAACATTCATAATAATGAAAGACTTGAATGGCGGATCTATTAAATTAAAATCCAAAGAATATAAACATTTCCAGACGTTTTTGATATTATGAAAACTATAAATAAAATTATTATGACAACAGATACTTTAAGTTAGATTTAATATACAGCTTGTTAATTATTTTAAAAAAAAACATTCAAATAACTCCTTTTAATAACTTAATTGCTGTTTTCAATTAATGCAAATTAAGAAATTACGTAACTAAAACTTAGTACAAGTCCAATAAATACACAATATAAAACAAAACAACTGAAGGAGCCGTCATTACAAGCGCAAATTGCACCCACACACGCGCAACACATTACCCCGACTCAAAAGTTAATGTAATGAAAAACAAAAAGGTCCAAGAAAGGGTGCGCTAAGTTCTGCCGAAAAACGGGATTTTGTAAGAAGTTGCCACCCTCCCCCATTCTCCCTTGCCCCCTCGTGTGCGAAAATAAATTGCCAAGAATAATAATTATAATGAAAGCGAAAGAACGTATAAATTAGTAGGGACGCTCCGCGAAACTATGTGTGTGTGCGTGTATTTGCATATGAATGTATGTATGTGTTAAGTGTACGAAAATTCACTAATGACAGCGTTCGAATTGAAAATTTTCAAGTGATCGCATCGTGTTTCTTTGACGATGTCGATATATTATTGGTATGTATTTTTTATAATGTTGACAAAATCTCGTCTCGAAAGTGTTCGATACTGCTGTATCTTATCTTATCAATTTTGTATGGCTTTTAAGTGGTTCTACTATTTCGTTCGACAATATAATTGCTACATTGCTATAAAATAGAAAATAGCAATAGTAATTATTAACCGACTTCTGATGTACCTAATGTGATTATTTATGAATTTATTTTCTCCTGATTAAATTACACAATTTCTGATTAATCTTAATGCTAGTGATTTTTGTACATGTTAGTTCTTTTAAAAATGATTTTTAGGTGACATGTTCACTACTCATAAATCGCTCACTGCTTCATTGCTAGGCACGGGTCTCTTCTCAGAATGAGAAAGATTAGTCCACCCAGCTGGCAAAGTGCTGATTGTTAGATTTCACACACCTTTACGAAGTTTAAATAGCACTTAATACTAAAAACATTAAAATAAAAAACCCGACGGCTTAAAACGAATTTTTTGTTCAACATGATATATATTTATTTTAACGATTATAGGAGTTTTGTCAAAATAGTGAAGTTTAAGTATTGTCATATATAGATTTTTTTAGATTAGTCGCCATTTTTAAACATTATATAGCCTATGTCACTTTCCCAACGGAAAAGATTCTAATTAATTATATCTCATACGTAAAAATCCGTCAAGGCATTTGGGCTGTAGCGCGTACCAACGAAATGCATACAAACAAACATACGCTCGAAAAACATAACCCTCCTTCTGACGCAGTCGGGTAATAAGAAAAAAAAAGAAAGAAAGAAATAAAGATTTATTATTATTATATATGTCATATTGTAATTAAATTACTGTTGTAATGTAATTGACTGTTAAAAAAGCGTTTCTTACGATTAACTAGGTGCGTTCCGCGGTTTCATCTACGAGGTAACATTCTTTTTAATTGTATAATTAATTTTAATAGAGTTAATGGATTTTAATAAAATAAAACTACATGTTATCTCATACAGTTATTGATTTTTTTACGTTGAATATATTTAATAGTTTGGTTTAATTCAATTAAAACAAACAGACAAACATATAAAAATTATAATAATCAAAAAAAATTCTGTAACTTTTTATTATATTTATTAGTGACAATGGTCAATGCTGCTACGAAAATTTACCAATTACGAAAATTATACCTAAAGTCTATCAGATTTCATTGCCATTCCTCGAAACGAGGATCGCCGTCTAAGGCACACTTCTTTCCTCCAATACCAGAGCTGCCTAAGCCTAACGCTAAAATAGGCGTAAAGGTAGGTCCTCCTAGCCATTTCCTCGGTCAAATTATATTTGTGCCCATCTTTTAAATATAAACGTTGTCTTGCCAGGTGGTAGAACCAATGTAGTTCGACCGGGGAAGTACCAGCATCACACCTATTTCTAGCGTGAAGCAGTTATTGCGTTTCGGTGGGAGGGTGTGGTTGCCGGCTCACTTTTATATGAGGCGACCATCTCAGTCGTCGGGAGTAGCAACGCATCTGCGATAGACTTCATACAGAACCCCTGTTCTATATGAAGTTGCTTGCGAATGTCCATGGGCGGCAGTGGCCACTTACCATCAGGTGGGCTGCTGCTCGTTTGCTGCTTCACATTTATAAAAACAAACAACAAACGTGTACTTGTTTGTTATATACACATTTATTCTAAAAATAGATACCCATTGACACCGACTCTTAGATATTCTAAATAACCAAAGAACTCCTGTTTAAATATAATATTATGAACTAATAAAAAATTCTAGTCTCGTTATTTCTTTAATTTCAATTCTCTTATCACGTACAAATTTTACAGTAGTGACTGACATTGTGAAAGAAAATTGAAAAGGTTTTCGTGTAAATATATAAGACTGTCGTCAACCCATTATTGTTCCACTGCTGGGCATGGGTCTACTCTCAGAAAGAGAGAGTTTTAGGCCATATTCCAGCACGCTGGCCAAGTGCAAATTGGTAGACTTCACACACCTTTGAGAACTCCTTTTTTTGATAACTCTCAGATGTGCAGTTTTCCTCCATATGTTTTCCATCACCGTTAAGCATTGGTAATTAGATTCTAGTACGCACATCATTTTAGAAAAATCCGTTGTGTGTGCCTGTGATTAGAACCTCAGACTCTCGATTAAGAAGCCAACTATTCGGCTATGTCTGTTCTAAACAATATATAAGACTATTAACTATTAATTAACAATTAGAAGTTTCGAGAACAATTTCTGATTTAACTATGGATCCAAAATCCAAAAAATAATGATTAAATAATAATTATTAATAACATTATCTGTAAGAAAAGTAGCATATTATTATGCAGTCCACGTTTGTTCAGGGGACACTGCCCATTGCAATAAGTCAGGATATGGGCAGTATTCTTCTTCATGATAGACTTTTGAGGATTGAGTTGGAATACCTAACGTAAAAAAATGTTACATTGAAATCATTTATAGATTAAAAATCAATAAAAAAATTAAAACTTTAACTCATAAAATTGCACTTGCCGTTACAAAGACCTTTTTTGTATTCATTATAAATGCACAAATTTCTGTGACACGTCATTGTAAAATGCTAGTAAAACACGTACTCGTAAATCTAACAGACATCAAAATAACACGTCATATTAGAACACATTTTTATTTTTAAATTATACTAGTCGTCACCTTAATCAAAATGTATATTTAGGCACTGTTTCTTAAATAGAAATATTAGCGCAGCACCACAAAACAGTTTTATTAATTGATGAGTATTAATGCCATTAAAATAATACATGAGTAACAACTAAACGCTTTCTACTCTCATAGACTCACACTAGGATTTTCTCCTGCGTCGTGTTTGAAAGAAATAGTTTATTCATTATGCGTTAAAGAGACACAAATAATATACTAACAACTTACATTAGATACGCGAGTGGTATGCATCTCGAAATAATTATTAACACACAAATACGAATACACTAAATCCAAACCCAGAACAGACATCCAAATTTCTCTTTCAGGCGTGTCTGGCCAGGGATCGAATCCGGAATCCATTGTATCAAAGGCTGAGTCTGACTCAGACCGCTCATATGGTGACCGACGCGTCACGCGGATTGTCACCATTAAAAAAGTTAAACATTAAAAATGCTAACCATTAAAAATGCTTACCATTAAAAATGCTAAAATATAACACTAAATGCTAATAAAGACTTAAAAACTCATCAATCGATAAAGCGTAACACACCTAACACACAGCTGTACATATTTCTTACGATCGCCGAGATGCGAAAAGGGGGAATGAAAAAAAAACTAATTAAAAAAGCAATCAAGGTTTTCTTGACGGCGCTCACGTTCGCCCATATCGTCTTACCCCCTCTTCCTGGGGTGACTCCCTGCCCCCCAAAGGGGTGATGGAGGCGAGGCGAGCGGTACTAGATTTACGTAACACGTTTAAAGTGTGTTTTGATGAAGTAATCATCCCATTTCCTCGGTCTACGTTTAAGAATTTTGCGGCTCGGACCCACGGCGACATTTCTTTTTTCTTCAACTCTTTAATCCGGATTTCTTAACGAGTCGCCATATTGTAATTTCGCGCGGTAATTCCCGAGATCCGTTCTGGGATGTATTGAAATTTCTTTTGCACTAACCAGATTTGTGGCGTAATTGCGTTGAAATTTGTTTATTTATACGGTTTAATGGATTCGGGTCAGTTATTTTGGTGAAA
The DNA here is from genome assembly GCA_018249875.1 of Cecropterus toxeus. NCBI lineage: Eukaryota > Metazoa > Arthropoda > Insecta > Lepidoptera > Hesperiidae > Cecropterus > Cecropterus toxeus. Next base: position 8,432 of record DWNE01004332.1, read on the forward strand.
ACTTCCCGATTTCTTTACTATTCTATTGTAAAGTTTTGTTTGACAAATTATATATATTCGAGCTGTGAACTTAGGCTGATAAAGCAAGGTAGTTAGGGCATAAGCTCGTCGTCCTCCATTGCCGAACTCCATTAAACATAGCCCACAAAATGAAGCGTAAGAAAATATTTCATTTAAATTTAATTTTTTCATATCACAATTTGGTAATGTGTTACCCCTACCTGTAGATATAAACCAATAAAACAGGACAGTTCTGGGTTAAAAATAATAATAATAATAACCCTTGTCCACACAGCCATTGGAGCCAATTCCAGTTCACTTATAAATGAGGCGACCATCTCAGTCGTCGGAAGTAGCAACGCATCTGTGATCTACTTCAAATAGACCCCCTGTTCTTTATGAAATTGCTTACAGATGTCCATGGGCGGCAGTAATCACTTACCATCAGCTGTGTAGCACAAGCTTTGTAGTGCAGACTGACTTGACGACCTGCGTGGCCGAGCGGTTACTATACCGATCTAACGCGCAGTCGGTCCCGGGTTCTATCTCCGACCAGACAGGCATCTGAATGATGAGTTTAAATTTCTGTTCTGGATCTGAGTGTTTATGTATTCGTCTTTGTGTGGCCATGGTACCCACGACACAGTAGAAAATCCTAGTGAGGGGCTATGAGTGTACAAAAGCGTCGTAAAAGCTTAGTAATGCAAGATCTACTTTACTCTAAAAATAAGGGTTGTGGCACCTCCTCGGTGGAACCATACTTGTTCTATCACCGTGTAATATGGAGGACTTATGTGCATTTAGTAAATGAACATGTTTAGTCCATCAATACTTTATTATCTTTTCCTGGATATTTGAAGCAATGTTTAGGCCATACTCTATCATGCTGGGACAGTAAGGTACGGTGCATTCAATAAATCAGTGCATATGTTAACAATACTGATACATTTATTTACAGTTAATTTTTACTAGCATGTAACTTGTTTACGTGTTTAAATCAAATGTATTTCAATACCACTCTAGATATTAGATTTCAATATCACTCTAGATTATTAAAATACTGTGGCCGTACAGGTACATAAATGGATATACCATTCTTATTCTGTCTAGATACGTTTATAAAAACCCTTTGAAGCTCGTGTTACTTCTGAATAAAATAACAGTGTTCAGCACTGATGTGCTTTGCACTGAAGATATGGTATGGTAAGAGATACATATATATCTGAGGCATTGCAAGTTAGTCCTCAAGGGTAGCAATGCAACTGTGATCGACATCAGCTAGGACTAGACATCAGATAGACTGTATGCTAGCTCCTTATTTATTAATACACTAGCTGTGTCACGCAGTTTCACCCGCGTTTATTAGAGAACAATCTATTATATTAAAAATGATGACGACCCGCGTGCCCGAGCGGTCACCATACCGGTCTAACGCGCAGTGGTCCCGGATTTGATTCCCGGCCAGACAGAAATATGAATGATGAATTTAGATTTCTGTTCTGGGTCTGGGTTTTTGTGTATTCGTGTTTGTGTGTCCATGGCACCCACGACACAGGTGAAAATCCTAGTGTGGGGCTATGAGTGTAAATAGCGTGTTTTTTAAAACAAACAAACATAGCGGTATGTTACAAATATACCCTAAAGCCTTTCACGGTAAATTTACTATTCAACACAAAAAGATTTTTTCAATTCGAACCAGTAGTTCCTGAAATTAGCGCGTTCAACCAAACAAACTCTACTGCTTTATAATATTAGTATAGTTAAAAAAATCACACCTCTACACTGTCATTGCGTTAGTATTCACATAATTAACTTACCTAAAATAAAATAATAAAAACCCAAGAACAGTCATATCCCACGAATATTTACTAAACCACATCCTTATTTAGAAAATATGTACCGTATACAATATAATAAAGTAATTGGAATTCCTTCTGTCCTTCAGAATCGTCCTGTCCTAGATACAAGTGGCAAGACATGATTTCGGATTCCCCACGAGCAGAAAGACGCCCTACGAATCGCTGTTAAAGTCACATTTCGTTTACCAAGAAGTCGGTTTATTAAAATACTGTGGCCGTACAGGTACAGAGGTAGAAATAAAAACGAGCCAAAGCAGTTACTTTTATGAGGGCGCGAATAAGATGTTTCGGACTCCGTCTAAGGAATGAGTGAGAAGTGGAACGCACACTAAAAGACAGATCCGCCGTTTTTTAGATTCCATTTTGGTCGTTTTTCTCAGGGTTTCCCACCTATAGAGTAAAAATGGAACTCTATTAGTAAGACTTCGCTGTCCGTCTGTTCGTTTGTCCGTCTGGCGGTCTGTCCGTCTGCCTGTCACCAGGCTGTATCTCATGAACTGTGATAGCTAGACAGTTGAAATTTTCACAGATGATGTATTTCTGTTGCTACTATCTTTAAGGGAGGCTCGCATACAACGAACCTGATCTTGTTGCCCTTTTTTAAAGATAATGGTATGTCTCGCACTTGGCTGATTTTAAATTCTACAACTAGCCAGTCTCGGTCATGTCCCACCATATCTTAGTTTAATATTAAATTCAAAATTTCAGAATAAAAAGTATACAAAATTATAGTAAGTATAGAAATTTTACGTCGTGTGTAAATTTTAAGTCGATCGGCTATTTCTTGAGGCTAGTAGACACAATAATTATAGAGACACTAATTTAAATTTTTGAAATTTGTTACCCAACATTCACAACTATTTTCATTTCTATAATTTTATGTTAAGTTATCAAATTAACTCACTATGCGACGTAACTTTGAAAACGTTAAATTTAAATTTACACGCATATTTAAGTAGTATTTCGACGAAATAACGATTAACTTTATGTATTCGTTTTCTATTGCGTTAAATTACTAGTTTATAAATATATTAAACCATTGCTAATTTAAAAGTGAATAATAATACAATAGTTATTAAAACATCAAACTTATTACTTGTAAATTTTATTATCGGTTCCCTTTTGAGAAATTTTCATTTAGAATTCAAACATCAGTTTCTGAGAATCCCAGAGTTTTATCGTTTCAGTGCGCGTTTATCTCATAAAAATAATAAAATGCCGCTCTACAGTCGTAACAAGCATCGTTGGAACAAAGCGGGAGCTCGCTCAAATAATTTGTATCAATTTGTAAAAATGCAGCACCCACCTCTTAGTACACCCCTTGGGAGGATCTAAGAATGTCATAATTACTAACGCTGTCGTTATGAGTTTTTGACGTTTTTTATCCTTAAAGGCTTGTATATCTTTCAAATGTATTGTCCGATGAAAATATTGCAGTACCTACATTTGTAGTTACTTTAAAATGCAACATCTGCTTTATTTCAGTTACTATCTTAGGGCCAGGAAACATTCGCAAGCTGCAAGCGTTAACGTTGAACAAATTTCGTGGCCTATAATACATAATCACTTACATTTGTTTTTAATACACAATTACGACCTTGATAGATTACGCCTGATGTGATTTATATGTAGCCGTCGAGTAAACTCACTTTAATATTATAGTTTATTAATAGATTTGTATAATAAAATAACCTTAAAAAGTAAAACTATTTATGGTTCAACGCCGGTGGAACCAATTTTAATGCCAGGTTATTGAGAAAGTTGTGGTAAGACGATTATTTAATAGAGGCGATCCAAATTAGTCTTCAGGGGTAGCATCTGAGGCCTCAAGACTCCAATCCTATCTCGCGTTGATATACATATCATGATCGGCCACTTCCTATCAGGTGGACTATAAGCTCATATGTTACTTTATACGAAAAAAAAACAAGAAACCTACCTGAGCAGATGATTCGTATGAGCAGAACGCAACATCAAAAAAGGAAATTATAGGTAAATGCCACTTCTTTAACTCTGTATGTCAAAATCCATAAACCGATGCATATTACCACCATTCTAAAGTAATAACATACACCTGACAACCATAACTAATGTCACTCGGTTAAGATATAGTTGTCCAACCTAATAAAATTATACAACGCATTAGACAGATCACAGCGTTGCCCAAGCTGCTTGATATTCGCGCGTGACGCCACGGACCAATTTACTGCAATCCCACAACACAACCGATTAACCATTTTACATCACAACTCTGGGAACCATTTTTGTAACGTGATTAGAGTCACGTTAAGTCCGTTTTGAAAGTGATTAGGAGATCAAAGCTGTGATAGCCTAGTGGTATGAATTTCGGACTCTCGCGAAGAGTACGGGATACGATACGAGGGGTCGGTGATGTGCGTTTATTAAAAATATTACTTTACACGAAGGAAAACATCCTGGAGGAAAGAGGATACCTTATACCGAATATAATATAATTATCGAATTAATCGTACTCAGATACCAGACCTGTATAATATTGTCAACGTTTCGACAATACAATAATTAAAAAGTAACAAAATCATACATATTTTGATGTAGACATAATTTAATATACTAAAACTAACAACACTAAAATTCGCAAAAAGTTACTCTTCCATGCATATAATAATCTTTAACAAAAAAACAAAATTTCCCACATTTTTGCATTTTCTCAAAGCAGTGTGAGATATAAGAAAAGTCAAAACATGTGAGCCTTGTACAACGTGCATTTTAATGAGCGATCTATCGAACGCACGCGCAAGTTCAAACACCTCTAAACATGTTTGTTTTATATGCTTTTCGCTTCCATGAAGATGTTACCTCCGAGTAGTTACTCGTGTCAAAGGTTGATAAATATGCAATATCCATGGATCGATCCCAGATCGATCGGGCGTGTATTTTGAAACTATTATTTCCTGATCTTCTCCTCCCTTCTTCGTATCTACTGCTTCAGCTTGGTCAGGGGTTTCTAGTCGTATTTCATCGGTCATGTTAAATTGGTCACATTCAGAGCATTGTTAGAAAATTATAGATGGCGCCTTAGGAGATGGCTCGCTGTTTACATTCCGTCTAGATGTAAGCTGATCTAAGGTTGTTTAGGAGTTCATAGGTCGGCGTGTGATTACATGTTCGAGTTGTTTGTTTGCTCTGAAATTGATTTCGTTTGAGCTTAGATTTTTCGAAAATTATAATTATCAAAAAAAACATTTGCTTTATAAACTACAGCAACGCTGCTTAAGTTGAATTGCGGCGCACTTCTAAAATATCCAAATGGAGCAATAATATTTAAATAAATAAAACGGATAAATCGATCAAAGTTCTTAAAGAAAAGTCTTAAATATTAGAATTGAAAATAATAAAATGTATATTTTAAACCAAAGCGAAATTAATACGAATATATTGCAAGATAACGTTGACAAATATTGAGATATTGATACAACTTACAAATCTTTCATACATGTACCCAAAACTTGCTTTTGCTGATCTCAAGACTATTTAAACTAGAGAAAACATTCCCGCTCAACGGACTACTCCAATATTAGAGAGAATAGAGATATCGTAAAACCTCTATTTTGTTTCAACGGTTTGTTAAACCTAACTTAAGAAGTATGTTATGTACAACCATACCTTAGCAATGGCCGTTATATTATTCTGATAGCCGGCAATAAGATAGCGATCGAAATAATAAGTTTCTGATTCTTGGAGATATTGCACTACTTATAATTATAATAACATACCATTTACAAGCTTTGAAGGTAATGTTTAAGTTTTACGTGAATATAAGTATTGCCGAAGTAAAGTTATAGACTCACAGTTTTATACTTATAATGGGAATTACGCTAAGTTTTTCTCTTTTATAAATTAAAGAAGCAATTCGGAAAATTAGTCCCTTTGATGGTAAGTGATTATCGTCTGTGGACATTTGTAAGCAACTTCATGAAGAATACGGGTTCCGTCTGAATCACAGATGCGTTACTACTTCGGAGGACAAAAACGATGTACTATATAGCAGTAACAAACCATGTACTATATTGCAGAAAAAACCTATTGTTCTAGTTCAACACTATATTATCGTTTGACTGTAATCCTATTAACATTCGATAACGCTATAATAATCCCACTTTCACAGGCAAAGTACACACACAGTAATGCAAATACAGCATTGTTAATAAGAACACACAGCAGTTTAGAAACAATAATCTTAATGTAATTAATCTAGACAAATGTTGATCGCAATCAAATTCTTAAGACTTATCCATTTTAAATTAAGAAATGTATCCTCAATTTTTAAGTATAAAAGCAATCACATCAAAACATCCACTTAATATTAGTCGTGATCCAGTGAAATGCTCGAGCAATGGTCGTTTGTTAGTTCAACACGATGATCCCTAAATAGTAACCGCACACTAACCGGAATATGGTCATCTTTCATATCACAGATGGTCGAACTACACATTAGTTCGACCGGGGTGGTACCACCGTCACACCTATTTATACCATGAAGCAGTTCTTGCGTTTTGCTAGGAGGGTGTGGTTGCCGGCACCACACTAATATATGAGGCGACCATCTTAGTCTTCAGGAGTATCAACGCATCTGTGATTGACTTCATATAGAAGCCCTATATGAAGTTGCTTACAGATGTCCATGGGCGGTAGTTATGACTTACCATCAGGTGGTCTGCATGCTAGTTTGCTACTTTGCAAGAACTTAACTATGTTTAGACACTGATTAAAAGAATATTAGAAGGAATATTAAAATAAGAAGAGTAGAATGGGTAGGATCACAATTTCTATGCCATAGGAAGCATGTTAGTAAATAGATTAAGGAAATTCGACCGATCGCAAATGCTATGCCACTTCAAAATGAGCATCACTTTCATATGGTTCATATGAAAGTGATGCTCATACTTTAGTCGGTCTACATCCATAGCCTTCCACCAAAAGCACCAAAATAATGGTTATGCACTAGTGGCTCTTTTTATTGTAACGTATTAAAGTGATGTTTACCATGACGTAGGATCTATAGAGTGAG
>DWNE01004333.1:0-15339 GCA_018249875.1 Cecropterus toxeus
CGCAAGAACTGCTTCACACTAGAAATAGGTGTGGCGGTGGTACTTCCCCGGTCGAACTACATTGGTTCTACCACCTGACAAATTATTACATTGTCATCAGAAATAAAGGTGTATTCCAAATTTCAGCTCAATCGGACACTGAGAAGTGGGTTAAATTCAGCTTGCAAAATTTGACCCAAACATGCATAAAAACATTGCAAGTTAAATAAAAGCTTTTAATAATTATCACCGTAAATGTGAAGAAAAACATTGTGTGAGACACATTTTTTTTAATGGCGAGGACGAAACCTTAAAATATTAGGTACATCGAAGCCTTGGGAGAGAATCCGGGTTATGTCGGATTTATAACCACTAAAACCTCCTGGATGGCATTTCCCAGCGGTTGCAGGGGACTCCGGGATCTCCAATGGCATCGGAGCCCCTCACGGGCTAATCTTATGGGGTACGTGTAACTGTCCCCTTGCACCTTCCGGTGTCTGCGACGATATGCAACCACACATGCCATCGTCCTTCACGGAGTTGCTGGCTGGGCGGTTCGAGCTCCCACTCTAGTCAACCGCAACCCCAGAAGCCCCTCTTCTAGTCGCCTTTTACGACAGGCAGAGCATACTGTAGCCGTATTTTACTCCCCGGTTACATGGGGATGTAAAAGTTATATAAAAGTTTCTCAAATTAGTGAAGTCTACTAATTTTCAAAAAAACTATTTCTTCGCAGATCCTGTACTTCGCATTGAACCCTCGGGAATCAGATACTTTTCTGCGGGAGCCGATGTTCCTATTAGATGCAAGTGTTACAATTGTCCCGATAATACGAACACTATTATGTATTTGAAAAACCAAACTGGAGGTAAAGCTGATCTTTTTCTTGTAATCGAGGGGAAACCTTCTAAAGGTACCCGACGCCGTGGGAGCGACGTAAGGGTTATGTGGGATTTTTTACGTACTAATACCCCCATGATGGCCGTCCTCGGCGCTGCGAAGAGAACTCCGGGATCTTCAAAGGAACACAACCGGAGGCCTCTGAGCGCATTGCCCCATCGGGCTCAACCTAGGTGAGCGGCTGGGCCCACCTCATCGTCTGGTCCTTACTGCAGTATGCGACCACACATACACACTTCGGTTCGAGTTCCCACTCTTGCCGCCCGCAACCCCGGAAGTCCCCTTTTAGTCGGCTCATACGATAGGCAGGCAGATACCGTAGCCCTATTCTAATCCCGGAACTACAGTGACGCTTTCTTGAGGCCTATAAAAGCACGACGGTGAGTACTCTGACTGTACTCACCACCTTTGAACATGGGAATCGGAGGACGACTTGGTCTATACCGTTAAGGAGGAGGAGGAAAATTTATCTTCAATTTGCGATATTAGATATTAAATCGTTCACAAATAGCTGTGCAGTCTACCAAGTCGCACTCGGCCAGGTCGCTGAACTACTGTATACAGCCTCTTAAGGGTTGATTATCCAAAACTGGTAAAATGTATGTTCCACTACATCAAACTCCAAAGCCAAATACTAAGTTTTACTGAGCTTGTATAAAACTTTCTTACAAACTTTCATCCCTTATTTAACCCGTTTAGGGGTTGTTTATCCACAAAGGATGATATACATTTTCCATTTCAGTAAAATAAAAACTAAATACTAAGTTACATTCTGCTTGCATTCATATTGGCAGACTTCCAACCAAACTTGCCACCCCTATTACACCCTCTTAAGGGTTGATTTTCCAAAAATGGTGAAATAGATGTTCCATTATATCAAACCTCAAAGCGAAAAACTAAGTTTTATTCACCTCGCGTAAAAATTAACAGACTTTCATATAAACTTTCATCCCCTATTTAACCTGTTTAGGGGTTGTTTATCCGAAAACGGTGATATAGATTTTCCATTGCACTAAAACAAAAACTAAATACTAAGTTTCATTCTGTTTGCATTCAAATTGGAAGACTTCCAAACATACTTGCAACCCCTAATTCACCCTCTTACGGGTTGATTTTCCAAAATCTGTAAAAATAGTATTTCATTATATCACATGACAAAGCTAAATACTAAGGTTCATTGAAATGAATCAAAATTGACGGAGTTCCATACAAACTCGCAACCCTTATTTGACCGTCTTAGGGGTTGATTATGAAAAAAAAATGGAATAAATATTTCATCCTATCAAACCATCGAGCCAAATACAAAGTTTCAAAGAGCTTGCATCAAAATTGGCGGACTTCAAAAAAAATCTTTAACCCCTATTTCACCCTCTTAAGGGTTCATTTTCCAAAATCTGTAAAAATAATATTTCACTATATCAAATGACAAAGCTAAATACTAAATTTCATTGAAATTGAATTAAAATTGACAGAGTTACATACAAACTCGCAACCATTATTTAACCCTCTTAGGGGTAGAATTTCAAAAAATCCGTTCTTAGCTGACGTCTACGTCATAAGAAGAACCTCATGTCAAAATTTCATGTTTCTACCTTAAGTAGTTTGGGCTCTGCGATGTTTAGTCAATAGGTGAGTGAGTGAGCATCCTTTCGCTTTTATAATATAGATTGTTCCTAATATAATTTTCGTGTCTGCGTACTATACAGGGTTTAAATGACAGCGTACCGAAAACTTAAATGGTAGATTTGTGACACTAAATATACGAAAAATAGCTCATCACTTGTACTAGGAAATTATTAGTTCCCGAGTTGGTAATTTTTGAGCGCGTAATGTATTTTGAACAACGCGCGCGTCATTGACCGAACGTCGAACAGCTGATAACGAATTCATTACATTATTTTAAGCTATTGCTGGTTTTCGTGATAATCAATAATATGAGTGTTTTTTTAACAATCATGTTGCATTGTGCAGTAGTATTAAAATACTACCAAAATCTGTAAAAAAATGCACATAAAATAGGAAAAGCCGAGAAAAATACGATGAAAAATTCCAACGCCATAAGCCATATTTTTAATATTCGGTACGCTGTCATTTACACCCTGTATGCTATTGAAAAAATTACGCAAAAAAACTTTATTTTCGACACCGAAGTATAACAAATAAATCCATGAGTTCCAAATCCAATTTTTATGAACGCGTCATCAAAATTAATTTTAAAACAAGTAGGTATGTCACTTCAGCCAATATAAGCAGTATGGATTTATTAAAATAATCATGTTTTTGTCTAGTACATTTTAGGTTTAGTTCATAAAATACTATATGTTTTACATGTGTACTAAATTTTTGTAGCTAATTTTGAAAAATAGTATATTTCGTTGTGTTGTCGTGTTGAAAAGAAACATGTTTCTTCTATGAAGACGTATATATATTTAAATTTTTCAGATAACGAGAAGTTGAAAGGAGAAATAAACGATAATATCAAAACCAGTTTACACCTAAATGAAGAAGACAATAAAAAACAAATCTTTTGCGAATCTTTTTATACGAGTGTTACTATAAGGCATATTTATTCGGAAAGTTTAATCATTATGATAAAAGAAGTACTTAATGGTAAATTTATCTTTTTCTGGTTAATAAAAGCAGTGTTGTATTCGTCTGAAAGGTGTGAACAGCGGCGTAGCGAGGGGGGGGGGGCGGAGGGGCCGGCCCGGGGCGGCACATTTAGAGGGGCGGCAAAAACAGATTTGGGGGGCGCCAAAAACAGATTTGGCAACCTTGTTTTGTCATCAAGTTAGATATTGTCGTTTTTTGTTTTGCAATTCGTTTTTATTTGTCGTCAAAATTTGTATAATGTGTAGCGAGTACGATTTCCGCCCCGAGCGGCGTAAGCCCACGGTACGCCACTGGGTGTGAGTAGAGTTGCCACCAGTAGGTATTTTAACTATACTAATATTATAAAGCAGTAGAGTTTGTTTGGTTGAACGCGCTAATCTCAGAAACTATTGCTTCGAATTGAAAAAATATTTTTGTGTTGAATCGTAAATTTATCTTGGAAGGCTATACAATACAATATCATGCTAAGTTTGTTTGTTTATAGAACAGGTGTATATAGAACAGGGGTTCTATATGAAGTCTACCACAGATGCGTGGCTACTCCCGAGGACTGAGCAGGTCGCCTCATATAAAAGTGAGCCGGTGACCACACCCTTCCACCGAAACGCTTCACGAATTGCTTCACGCTAGAAATAGGTGTGGCGGTGGTACTTCCCCGAGCGAACTACATTGGTTCTACCACCATCTACCTAATTAGAAACTTCTAGGGAACATGACACTATATTATTTACTATTCTCATTTGAAGCGATTTTCTGGAAAAAAATGGAAATTACATTAAAAAACGAGGTGAAAGGTTTCACCAGGATATTCGTACGACAGAAGAACGTTACCAAGGGAGGTGGGACATACATATGATGGCCGACTGCTGCTGGAGTCTTTGTCGAGATCTAATACAATCGCCTCATTCAAGAAAATCTTATAAAATGCAAATTTTCCACAAACCACAGTCATTATGTTCTGCTATACTTATAATAAATCTGTAGAGAGGTCAATTCTATCAGGGGATAATTAGGGATCGATACTGATGTCAAAAATGCAATCAGTAAAATTTTTGTCTGTCTGTCTGTTTAACCGTTATAGAAACAAAAACTACTCGACGGATTTTAACGAAACTTGGTACAATTATTTTTATACTCCTGAGCTGGTTATAGTATACTTTTCATTACGCTACAATCAATAGGAGCAGAACAGTGAAGGGAAATGCAGAAAAATAGGGAGAAGTAATGCCATTTTTTAAGCTTCCGTTGCGTGTGCAACCCTTATGGTAAAAGCTACAGAAAAATCATTTCATTTCTTTTAAACGCGATGAAACCGCGGGCGTAGCTAGTTTCAAATAAAATGAGTAGAAAATCATACTTTTTATGTTAATTTTTAACCTGTGTGTAATTTTAAATCTAGAGTTGCTAGAAAAAAAAATTGTGCTAATTTTATAACCAACACACTAGATTGAGCCAAAAAAATATAGAAATACTCTGTAATATTTTTCAGTGTTGACCAGTGATTGGTGGTAATTTAAAACGTATACGTATCAAGAGTTCCACTTCCTACTTACTAGGCGTCCCCATGGTCAAAGTTAAATCAATGATGAGTTGCCGCCCTCTGAACTTGCCGCCCGGGACATAGGCCCCTATATATAATACTAGCTGACCCGGCAAACGTTGTTTTGCCATATAAATAATTTCCTATTAAAAAATAAGGGTTGATCGTAGAAGGGTGAAAATTGAGGATTGTATGTATTTTTGTATGTTGTATCATAAAAAAATAGAAATTAAAAATTTTGTCTAAAAAATAAAAAAAAATAGGGTTGTACTACCCCTAACATTTAGGGGGATGAAAAATAGATGTTGGCCGATTCTCATAGATACCGGATAAGCACAAAAAATTTCATCAAAATCGGTCAAGCCGTTTCGGAGGAGTATGGCAACGAAAACTGTGACATGAGAATTTTATATATTAGATAAAAAAAAAAACAAAAAAAACGCGCTTTCTACACTCAAAGCCCCATACGAGGATTATCTCCTGTGTCGTGGGTGGTACATATTTGATCGAAGGATAATATCTAACTTGACGACCAAAAAAAACGACAATTTCTAACCTTGACGAAAAAAAAAAGCGACAATATGTAACTAGACGACAAAAAAACGGCAACTTGACAACCAAAAAAAACAAGGTTGCCAATTTTTTTTTGCCGCCCGTGCCCCTCGGGGCGGGCCAACCCCTCCGCCCCTCCCCCACGCCACGCTACTGTAGTGACCACTTACCAAACGGCCTTCATGATCGGTTGCTACTTCAACCTATGAATATAAATAAAATGTATGGCGACCTGCGTGGCGGATCGCTCACCATACCGGTCCGACCCGCAGTTCTATCCCCGTCCAGACAGAAATGTGTATGAGTTTAGATTTCTGTTCTCGGTCTTGGTGTTTGTGTATTCGACTTTGTGTGTCCATGACACCCACGACACAGGAGAAAATCCTAGTGTATTAAGAAAGCGTTTATGTTTATGTGTTTTACATGTTTTTGAATTACAGAGACTATAAAAGTTAATGAGACTGCACGAAACATAATTCCTGCTCCAAGAACATTTTTGAATGAAACTTTGCCATATCGTAATGGAACACAGTTTATACATAATTGCACTGATTGGAACACGAACAAATATTATTCTTGGGTTGCATTAAGAGGTAAGTATCTTTATTATATATTTATCATTATCATATCATCATTATCATTTAGTAGGTGATAGAATCAATGTTGCTCGACCGGGGAGGTACCACCGCCTCACCTATTTCTAGGGCGAAGCAGTTCTTGCGTGAGGTGGAACGATGTGGTCGCCGGCTCACTTTTTTATAAATATGAAGTAGCAAACGAGCAAGCAGCCCACCTGATGGTAAGTGGTTACTGTCGCCCATGGACATCTGTAAGCAACTTCACATAGAACAGGGGTTCTGTATGAAGTCTATCACAGATGCATTGCCACTCCCGTGGACTGAGATGGTCGCTTCCACCTAAGTTTTAATGTAATAAAAATCTTATTTGCACACCCGAACGGGTAGAACATAAGAAAAACTATGTATAAATTAAGACCTAGTATATAACTATGTTCTTGTAATAAACCCCAAAAAAAAAATTGAACACAAACAATGAATGTTTCGCGAAGACACAACTCGTACTAATAAAACTGATCAAGCCGACACGATCCTTATCTATTCATCTTTTTCAGATAATAGAAACAAAACATTGAATAGTTCTTTGGGCTATTCATTAATAAATCTAACTATAACAGACAATTGCAATAATTGGACTATTCAGTGCGTCGCTACTGACAGTTCGACGCTGAATTTTGCTGACAAGTACTATCAATATGATTATATTACATCCACGAGACTAATCTTTGGTAAGTTTTGTGGAACGACTGCATCAGGGTAACTTTATTACCCGACTGTGTCAAGAAGAGGGTTATTTGAGCTTATGTATGTATGTTTGTATGTATGTATGTCCATTTCTTTGGCACGCGTTACAGCTCAAACGGCTTGACGGATTGTGACGTATGACATATCATTAGAATCAGGTTGCATAGTAACATAGGCTATATAATTTTTTAAAATGGTGCCTGGATATAGAGGAAAGGGAAGGGAAGGACGAATTTTTTACTATCACGACAATATGGGTACCAAATGAAAGCTAGTAAATACACCTATTTAAAATTATATATATATTGTAATATTTTTACTTGACTATTTTGACAAAAACGTATATAAGTTTTAAATTAAATATATATCATTATGAATTATGAAAATTATATTATATATATTTTTTCAGTTAACGATAAAACAACGATCGAACCTACACCTATGCAACCGGATAAAGATATTGATGAACACACAGAAATACCCATATACATATATATTATACCTATTGCGTTGTTATTGATAATAATACCATGCATCCTGAGTCTAACATGGAGAAGAAAGAAAGAAACGAAAATTCAGATTGAAGAAGAATTGTATAGCAAACCAAATGCGCAAATTAGTCAAAACGTAAGTTCAGAAGGAGTCACGCGCTACAGCCCAAAGGCTTGTGACGTATGACATATCATTAGAATCGTCTGATTGCAGTGACATCTATACTTCCATACTAATAATAATTACTAATTACTATTATTACTAATTTACTAATACTGTTATAAAGCAGTAGTTTGTTTTGTTGAACGCGCTAATCTCAGGAACTAACTGGTTCGAATTGAAAAATATTTTTGTGTTGTATAGTAAATTTATCGTGGAAGGCTTTAGGCTATATATTAAAAAATCGACTTTGAGAAAAAATGATTTAAGAAACCTCAATGTCATTTTTAAAGACCTTTCATAGATACCTAACACTTGTAGGTAAGATGAAAAAAAAATTGTGTTTCAGTTCCATGTATGGGAAGCCCCCCTTAAATTTAATATTTTTTTATTTTTGTACTAAATTTAGAAAGCGGTTTACAGAATACACTTACCTACCAAGTTTCAACTCTATAGTCTTAATAGTTTCCGAATAAAATGGCTGTGATATACTGACAGACGGACAGACAGACATTACGAATCTATAAGGGGTCCGATTTTTGCCAATGGCTACGGAACCCTAAAAACCACGTTAGATGCGCTCGCTCCAAAGGTACCATACTCACTACATTTACCTACTTATAAATAGTAAACACGGTACAACCGACCCCTACAGGCAAGCGATTTGTCAACACCATCGACCAATAACCCGCCATAACTCGCACAGATAATAAAATTATTTATTCAATAAAACAAATAGACTATAAAGTGTGACTTTTGTCACTGTTACCTTGTAGCGACTAATGGCGGACATAAATAAAGAGTAAATATTGCCCGCTAAGACCAACAGTTAATTTAACATGTCAAAACTGTAAGTTTTAACGTCTGCTCATAAATGTAATAAAACGACATTATAGTTATAGTCTTATTTTACCCACACACTACGTGTACAATTAAATGTCATTTAAAGTTTTCACAGATAAGTAAAGTGTCATAGACAAATATACCGCGAAATACTTGAATTTTGTTTAATATTATATTATATACTACTTATTTATTTTTATCGCGTGTTTGAAAAAAAAACATTTCATTGTATATATGTCCTACCAAGATTTATTTCCTGCGATAATGTTTCTTACTATAAAATTATACATCCATTTCGCTCACCAACATGCACTAAGAGTCAAGCGATATTAGTAATTCTTCAATAATATTAATGTAAAATAATATTATACTTTCTTTTTCTTTATTTTTTTTATGATTAGCTATGCCACGCAGTTACATCTGCGTTTATTAAAGAACAACCCATTAAAAACAAACAAACATAGCGTATATAGCCTAAGGCCTTCCACGATAAATTTACTTTTCAACACAAAAATATTTTTTCAATTCGAACTAGTAGTTCTTGAGATTAGGGCGTTCAACCAAACAAACTCTACTGCATTATAATATTAGTATAGATATGGAAGTAGCGAACAAGCATGTTTACTTCATGGTAACTGGCCACTGCCTCCCGTGGACAATAGTAATCAACCCCAGGTTGGCCGTAGACGCGTGGCCCTGAGGACTAAGTTGGAACGCCTCGGAAAAGTACGTCTTCCTTTCCACGCCCTTCCAACCTGACACAGGAGCACATACTGCTTTTATTAGGCAGAAACAGGTGTGGCGGTGGTACTCCCGAAGCCGAACCACAATTCTACCACCAATTTACTACTACGACTACTTATATTTTTTCTAATGGTAAGAAGGTATATGTCTAATAGGACATAACAGAGAAATAAAAACGATACCAACGATACAAATTTTCAAGGTAGAACCAATGTTGTTCGACCGGGACAGTACCACCACCACATCTATTTCTAGCATGAAGCAGTTCTTGCGTTTCGGTGGAAGGGTGTGGTTGCCGGCTCACTAATATATGAGGCGATCATCTCAGTCCTCGGTAGTAGCGACGCATCTGTGATCGACTTCAGATAGAACCCCAGTTCTATATGAAGTTGCTTACAGAAGTCCATGGGTGGCAGTAACCACTTCCCATCAGGTGGACTGCATGCTCGTTTCTTTCTCATTTTTATAAAAAAAATCAACATTTACAGGTAGAATACAAAGAAACTGCAAATTCTCTTTATAATCTTCAACCCCACACTAAATAAATTTTTCGCCTCATAATTACGAAGGAGCTAATAGCGCGACATTCCTTAAAGGAGAAATAAAAAGTGTGAATAAAAGAAACGTGGCAAGGGATGCTGGGCAATTGAGCGAGGCGAGGGCACCGGACCGAGGACAGAATTAGGAAAACATTCGGCACAGAAGTGCCGTGGAGATACCAAAAGGAAATTGTACTTATTTTTATGGTAGACGTATTTGATGTTGCCTAACAATATTTGGTGATTTAGTAGTTGTGTTTTATATATAACAAGGAGTAAATAAAAAACATACAGTCAATCTTCCAGTAGTAAGTGCTTAAAATAAGATTAGCGTCTGAACTAAGGTCGTCCAAAGATGCATTGATACGCTTTAGCTCTAAATACTAAACTGGAACGCCTCATTTCCTTCCGTTACCACAACTTTTAAAGTGCGTTTACGTTTTTATTGTATTTCTATGTGCGTTTACGTTTTTTTTCTGTTTTTCTTTGGCCGTAAATATAATCCTATCTGACTATTCAACCCAGCTAAAACTTCTAAAGCCTATGTGTAATTTGTCCGTAACTTGATTAATTGAGGATGGACGTCCAAATTGTTATTTTTGCTTACATTTCACTCTGTAATGTGACAGGAAAAGCGTACCAAAACCTTTATTATGGATTATATTATTTAATTCAATCAGTTGACGTGGATGTATAGCATTTGTTACTTATCAAAGCGATCGACAACCTTCTTAGCAACGGCCATGAAATAATAGCGGGCAGCATACAGAGAGTAACCACGGCAATATGAAATAAATAATCGTCAATAACAACACCAATGGTCTGCAAGAAGTCGTCAAGAATTAATTTTGCTTTAGTTTGACTTAACGTAGGTGAAAATAAAGGAAGAAGATACGCCGGCCACATACATATTGCCGACCGCTGAATTATCAAAATCTGTAATAAAATATAAATAATAATATAGAGGAAAATATTGTTTTTTTTTTCGATATAAAGGAAAAGGTTTTTTCTATTATTTAACAATGAAGATTTTAGGTTATATTCATACTAATATTTTGAATACGAAAATTTGTTTGTTGAACTTTCACGCAAAAACTACTGGTAACATTTCGCTGAATAGTTTATTATCTCGAACTCTAGATACTCATTACCATGGTAAGCATGACTGATGTGAACGAAGCCGTAGGAGTAAGGGAGTATTTTATAACAACATTCGACTCCACGGTCCGCCCAGTCCATAAGCGAATGCTGTTCTACAAATGGGGTGTGAGAATTAAAACGCGCTCAGTGCTAGTCGACAGTCTGCTCTCGCCCTTATTAGCTGCGTGCATTTTAAAATACAATTACGGAAACTGGCGATTCTTTTACACGAATTCGAAAGGTAAAAATGAAAGAATTTAAAGACAGATTACGAATTATTTTCACCCGACTGCGTCAGAAAGAGGGTAATGTTTTTAGAGCGTATGCATATATGTATGTATGTATGTTTGTTTGTACTTATGTCCATTACTTTGGCACGCGCTACAGCCTAGACGGCTCGACGGATGCTGACGTATGACATATCATTAGAATCGTCTCGGTTTGCAGAGTGACATAGGCTAAAAATTGGCGCCTGGAAATAGAGGAAAAGGGAAGGGAAGGACGAGTTTTTTTACTATTACGACAATATAGGTATCAATTGAAAGCTATTAAATAGATATATCTAGATATATATACATATTGTAATATTTTTACTTGACTTTTTTTGTCAAAAACTCATTAAAATGCATTAAATGAAATATACTTATATCATTATGAGGAAAAATTTAGTTCGTTTTAGTCGGCTTTTTTGTTTTAATGTTTTTAACGATGTCACTAGTTTAAATCCAAATCGACAAATTGTTATTACAATTATTATTACAATTATTAAACTATTTACTACATTAGCATATCATTAAAACCATACCGATTTTTTACAGCCTTACTGAATTTTAAAGGTTGAAATTACGCTTACGCGTTGTCTACACACCAAGGGGTAGAGGAAAAAATCACCAAAATCACCTCACGTAATTATTGTAAAAAAAAAACATTGTAAAATGTAAATAAATCGTGCTTATATCGTAATTTCATTTTCTGATCAGGAAATAATCAAAGCTAATGAGGAAATGCTATGATGGCTGGCAATTGCAGTGCCGACCGCAATGTCAACATTAGCTACCATCATGTTCATAGCTTACGGCTTACTGGTTTGGCTTGCGGTAAATACACTTACAGCTCAGTATGAGTGTTTAGTATGAGTTTAGTACGCTTTCTCAAAACTAAGTCTCCTCGAAGCATAGGTTGTTTAGGTTTTTACCCATCATTGCAAGCCATATCTGGCTATATATGGCTCAAAACGTCAACGTGCAATATTCTAGTTCTAGTTCCTACGGCGTTACAACCCTTTGCCTTACTTAGCCTCCTTTGCTCTTAGCCTCCTCACCGATTTGCCTCCGCCTCGCTCTATTCGTAGCTTCCCCATCCACGCCGTTTTCCTACCCATGGTCTTAAGATTTCTTCAACACAAACGTTTCAACGCTTCCTAGGTCTTCCTCTGGGTCTTTTCTGCTGCCAGGTCCAGTGTTTGATGGTTTTGACCTCTCTAGCACCGTCCATTCTCTCTATATATCTCGCCTATCGCAGTATTTGCGTTGCAATTTATATAGCAATTTATGGCCTAAAATCTAAACAATGTTTGCTTTGAGAAAATGTAATTAACTCTTACTAAGAACACAGATTTTACACTTCACGTGGACAAATATGATCACCTCGAACGTACGAGTAAGTCTTCAACCACCGGCTGCCAGTTAGAAAGGCATTGTTTGGATACCAACGTATTGCATGAATTGTCTCAGCATAGAATTAGCTGCGACGGTGGAATCTTCCCTATCAAAACATACTACCTCTACCACTCACATTTTTTTCTAAAACCAATTTTTTAAATGTCTAACTACCACAGTCTACTTTGGGACAGGTAGAAATTTTTACATTTCGCAAAAAATAAAACAACTTTTACGCCATTAATCATAACACAGAAAACCAAAAACCACTTTGTAATACCCTCAATAATTTACTAGCATTAACAAGATCTAGATTGTTTCCTCAGACCACATGAATGGTTCGATTAGGTTCTATTATCTGTACCTTGTATGCACCGTTCCCACTATTCAGGTGGCAATCCCGCTCTGGACAAGATGGTTGAAATTAATTCTATAGACCAATTAAGCCGTGAATCTATGGATGCGAGGCGGCTTTAAACGAATACGATTTTGCTATTGACAGGGAAACAAATTACTATACGCGAAGAGAGCTTTATTTTATTTAATGATTTTTATGAATACATATTTTTATGAATCTGTAATTATTTATTATAATTTAAGTTTCTGATTATCAAAGTTGGAATTTTGTTACTAAAATATACCTATAATGAGTCGAACTTAACTAAGTTTTTATATGATAGAGGTGTCAAAAAAAATGAATTATTTTTTAGTAATTAAATTATTATATTTATTTCTTTTTTATAGTATGACATATATTTTTGTAATGGTATATGTGGTACTTAACACTTGATATCCATATCAATACAAAAATGATCTTTCAATCACTTTTTTTCTATTTCCCTGTATCAAAAAAAAATACAGCTCATGTCAGTCCCTCAGTTAAAAAATATCCGTACATCTTATACGTCAAAATCCGTCACGACGCTTTAGCTATGGAGCGAGTCTCAGAAATGAACATACACACATACATGGGGTTCTTCAAAAAAGGTGTGAAGAGAGGTCTTCTTCAAAGCCGGCGATGCATTGGCGACTCCTCTGGTGTTGCAAATGTCCTCAGGCGACGGTGACTACTTTCCATCAGGTAGCCCGTATGCATTGTCGTTAGGTTAGGTTAGGTTAGTATGCATTATCGTTAGGTTTAAGTACAAAAAAAGGAAAGAAAAAAATTACGCCCAACATTACTCTGGTTCTGTCGGAGTCGAGTGAAAATTTGTCGAGTCGAGATATTACTTTATTAATATCGTATCAAAAACTCAAACTTCTCGATATCCATCTAAAAAACTGTTACCTACTACAGCGCAATTTTCGCATGATGAATTAAATTTACATATTTAAATAAGCATTTTGTTGTTCCGAGCTGTTTTGCAATTTTCGAAATTATGAGCTCGTTTATAATCAGCGAATAATGTAAGCGGAGACGGAATATTTATGACTTAATTAAATTAATTTACTCCGTATGAGTTTTTGCTGGTGCAATTACTTTGTTCAAGTAGGTACCACTTCACCTTTAATATCCTTGTTGTTTCTTAGCAATAGTCGTGACTTGATTAACCTAATTATTATAAACTAGCTGTGACTGCAGCATCTACCAGCGTTAAAATGTAACATAGCCTTAAATAGTAATATTATTATAGACTACAAGAATTTGAATAAAATAAATACTAAATTTTACCTCAAGATACCGGACTATAAATATATGTCAAATCCATAAAATTATATACAGTAGTTTTTAAGGTTCCGTATCCAAAGGGCAAAATCGGACCTCTTACTAAGACTCCTCTGTCCGTTTGTCTGTCTGTCTGTCAAAAGGCCGTCTCGTGAACCGTGACAGCTAGACAGATGATGTATTTCTGTTGCCGCTATAACAACAAATACTAAACATAATAAATGGTAATGGTACGGAACCCTTCGAGCATGAGTCCGACTCGACTTCGAGCGCGAACACTTAGTTGTATGCTATGCTATTTTTCAGTACACAAACACAATGATACAAATTCTAAAATAATTATTATTATTAATTCTCAGTTTAAATCTATCTTTTTGCAAGTTATTGCGATGTACAGACTTGCGAAACTTTACTTTTATTAATATGTTAGATTAAATGATGCATCGAAAATAATGGCGAAGTGTTTGGAAAACAAGTTATTAAATACCCATTCGCTTATAATCTAGTTTTACATTATAGTCGCTACATAACGTGTTTTTATCATCATTTTAGATCATACACACATTATGTTAGCAATTTAACAAAATATTTAAAGAGCTTGAAAACTTATGAGATTACTTGCCTCAATTCTGATTTTGAGGTCTTTAGACTGTTACCTAATAATTATTTTAATAACATTAAATTAACAACATAAGAGCTAAAAACAAATAATAAATTGATTCTTAACATTCTTCTCTTAGCAATGTAAGGTACATAACTAGAAAGAAAAATGTTAGGCTGTGGCTTACAATAATACATTTTTGAAAAAATCCTGTCCGTATTTACGATATAAATTCCTATGGAAACAAACTTTACGTATTTTACACAAATTGCGTGTCACACCGGACCAGATAAAGTAAAGGGTCTAAAACAGTATCTGAGACTGATTGGTGTATCGATATATTGATAAATCCTGTCTGCCTGTCCAGCTCTGACTACTTTGGGTTGGTGCCGCGGAGTCAAACGAAAATCAACCTAACCTTACCTAACCTAACTATAATCTTACTCATGTTATAAATGCGAATTATTTGTTCTTGTTTTATTATGCTTATAATTTAATTTCATTTAAAGTATAAACTAGGGATGTAACGGAGGTAGTTTTATCGGAACCGAAGTCGGAGTCGGAGTTTTTAAATTTGATTTATCGGAGTCG
>DWNE01004334.1:0-15338 GCA_018249875.1 Cecropterus toxeus
CATAGTCCCGAAGTCGGCGCTCAACCTATTTTGTAAGATTACAACGACGAATCTATGTTCTACAAGTATATGAGCGCCGGTCGGAAGTCGGTTAAATAATATATTCAAAAACCGCATATCGTGAGTACCCGTAAAATATTAAAATGTATACTACACTTCTATATTATTATTTATTTTATAATCTATGTATCTAATGCCAACAAATCATATGACATTTAAATTAATTTACTGTATAAGGAAGTTTAATTGAATTTGTGAATTGTGACAGCGAGGTGGAATATAGCGGTCTTAATTTGATTTGATTTGATTTGATTCTTTTAGGCGGATAAAATGTTTATTTTATATTTAGCATTCTTGTTTCTAACATTGAACGAGACTTACGATAGATTAGAATTCAGTAACACTTATCCAATATTGAAATGTAATAAATAGTTTTAGAAATCATTTGGTCTTCAATCTTACATCCTCATCGGCACCCATACTAACTTACAAAGTTACGGCAGTAGAGCAGAAGAAGCAGCAATGAAGGTGCTCTGTCACGTTGATAAATTTCCAACTAAAATTTACATTTTCAGCAAAAAATATTATAGAACAAAAAAACCAAATGCTACAACCGAAATTTACAGGCGGTAATTTTGATTATATAATAATTCATTTATTTGACGCTTTTAGGAGTTTGCTTCAACATATGTAGTAAAAAAAAGTGTTATGATATATATTTTTTACCATTTACAATTTTATCATTTATAATTTTGTTATAATAACTTTAAAAAAATAATTCCTTCCTCCTCCTTCTTTCTACTAACGGACGCCATATTTACAGATTATATGTACCTATGTCACTGCAAACTTAGATGATTCCAACGATATGTCATAAGTACGTGGCAAAGATGGACATACATTCATATATAAATAAATATTACCCTCTTTCTGACGCAGTCGAGTAAACCAACTAATCACGACACAATTATAAACGCGAACGCGAATCGCAGGTAGACTTGTTACGTTTATTTTGGTGCATTTTTGTGTCTTTTGTGCCTTTTGTGGAGAGCCTGGAATTGGGAGGTTGTTTGGTAAGCACGTAATTAGTACGTGTAGGTGATTCGCTTGAGGAGTCGTTTGTCTGTTTTCAGTGCTCACTCAAAGACCGCTTTGAAACGAGTCAATGTGAGTCAGAATGGCAAGTTAGAGCTGCTTCCTTTTGAGTATGTTTTAATGACTTTATGAAAGAATGTTTTGAAATTACATCGGCGATTAATTACCTAAAACTAAGGTTAAACAAGTCTAGGTTAGTTTAATGTACACATAATTAATACTTAGTATGTTATCTAAATGTAATGTAGTAGTAGTAAGAAGTACATAACGAATGTATAATGGAAAAAAATACGGAGGCAGACATGATTAATGATATATCATTATTTATTCACATATTGAGAAAAAATGCGGGATATTCGAATAAATATTACATCAAACAAAATTACATCTATTAAATTCCACTTTCGTAGAATTGATTGCCTTTATAGTCCTTTATCGTTTTACCGCGCAGGTCGATTTCACAGAACAAAATACGAATATATATTTCAGGTACCATTTATTTATTGTTACAAAATTACAAAAGCATCTGCATCGAAAAATTCGCCCGGGAACTGTTGCATAAATTCATTCCGTTCCCATTCATTGGGATGCCAATAAATGTAAATGGTAAATAGGTATTCGATTTTCCTGCATTTTTACCGTAGAAATAAAACTATCCGGCTCACTAGCCCGTTTATAATTATTGCACATAAAATATGCTTTTTGTAAATTACTTGTTATTATACATAGTCTCGTTAGATACATTAAAGTTACGGATTAGTTATATAGAAATAAGTGTGGTTATGCGAGTGCAAATGCAGTTATCTGCTGCGCTAAAAGCATTGTCATTAATTGTCAATTGTGTTTGAAAAACAAATGTTTTTTGACCGATCTTATATTTCTAGGACCACTATTACATATTTTTGTTACATATCGCGTGGCGGACAGGTCACTATACCGCTCTGACGCGCAGTGGGTTTGATCTTCGGCGAGATAAAAATCTGGATGATTAATTTTGATTCTGCTCTCAATCTGAAAGTTTGTGTATTCGTCTTTATTTGTCCATGGTACTCACGACACTGGAGAAAAGCACAGTATGAGGCTACGAGTGTAAAATGCGTTTTTATAAATATATATTGCTGAAAATTGTAAGAAAATTTGCTTGCACTCGAAGTATTCACTCTAAACCGCAAACACAGCCATATACATTTGGTTAATTTAGGTATAGAAAACTAAGATATTTACAACTCAATCAGACATTTGCACGTTCATAATTATATATTTTCCTCTATATTATTCCTAAATTGAATTGAGTCAATGGTCTTAAGAAAGAATCTTAAACGATTAATGAATTTATAATAAGGTTTGTTGATTGGAATACGCCCTCATTCCCGCTTCGCGTCAGCCTTTGTTAGTTTAGTATTGATAGCATTGTAATCTTCGTTAATTAAAATATAATTCAAGTTAATTTCTGATAATGCCAAAAATGAACACAGCAAATGTTATTAATAATTATTGCTTACTTTCAATCGGAAATTCAATTAAAAGGCTTTTGAATTTTTCGCGCTTGTTTTAAAAGAGGATAAAATAATTTAACTAACAAAATAACAATTAAATAAATACCTATAAATTATATGTGTATACTTATATTAGTCATACTAGTTTAGTAAAATTAATTTAATATAATGAAATTTTCATAATTTTCATTTTTCTATCTAATTCAATAATGTTCAAAGTACAAATAGAAAAGTAAATCCAGCAAATAGCCCTACTGAAATCACTAAATTCCATCACCCCTAAGTTACTGAAATAGCCCATAAAAATGAGCTCGTTGAGCAAAAATGGTAGGTGTATAGTTATTTTTTGTAAGCAAATAGGTAGTGGCCTCGCCCCGAACTGCCGTTCTACCACCCCTTATTACTGTTATTGTCCATAAAAATTAGCTCTTTGTGCAAAAATTGCGTACAGTTATTGTTTTTCTAACAGCCTCCATTACAGTTAGTTGAGCTAAGTCGTAAATACGAGTTTATTGCGAACAGCGGTTTAATCGTACGATGTCATGCGGTACCGTTTATGGGCTTAGTGGGATTAGCTGGGATGCTGTTATATTTGTAGTGATATATTTTGTAAAATAGTATAATATATTTTACTCTGAATGACGATATTTGTAGAATTTAATTTGATATGAATATTTAGAGGTGAGAATAAAAGGACGTAGCATGAAATTTGTATTTTGCTGAGTTTCTTAAAATGCGCGGTTATTAACGTGACGTCATACTTATGTGTTTATTCCTTAGACAAAATACAAGGTTATTAGTGGTAGTTTCAAGTATTTAACTTAATCTGCCGTAATTTTAAGTTCGATTTTTTTTCTTTCTTACTGTGCAACATCAAAAACACGCCTAAACTAATTTAGTAGGTAATTTATCTACTAAATTAATTTAAAAAAACACGCCTTAACCTATTTAGTAGGTAATTTACCTGCTAAATTATTAAAACGCTTTTTTAAATTAATTTAGTAGGTAATTTACCTACTAAATAAATTTAGGTGTGTTGTTTGACCAATTCAATGCCGACTTATTTTTTAAATAATTATATAGTGTTTGATGATTTGTATTTATTATTTATTTACTTATTGTTATTAACTTTTCAATCATGAAGGTTAGCTAATGTGCTAACTTTAATTATGCTATGTAAACTATTATAGTTTGGAGGTGTATTTAAAACAATTACAAATTTCCAGTTATTTCTATCACAGGAATAGTTCTAACCATAAAATTAGAATAATAATTATAATATACATTACAATAATAGTAAATATAATTATATCTCAATGATGTGTGAAGTCACCTACCAAAATTTCTATAGCAACATCCTCCTATCAAACGGAAATCTATCTCTAGCACTTGATTTTTCATGACTGATGTGTGGTAGGTTTTTTACAGAGACAATCACTCACTCCGGATATCGTTGTCAATTTATCGCAGGTTCCACAAAACCGTTTAAATCGTATTGGATTTAACAGTTTAACGGGAAACCTGACTACTAATGTACTTAATGTATCTAACGATAAAGCCGACGTCATTACCGATGGAAAATAGTCATCGTATCTTTTGGACATTTGTAATAACAGAGAATTCGCCATTGCATCGCCCGCTTTAAGAGGATTCTTTTTGCAGCTTTCCTGAAGAGCCCCACGTCATAGCGCTCTGAGAATACCTCAGGAGAAGCTCATTCCACATCTTGCACGTTCTAAATGTTGGTACTATAATTTCTACGTAAATTCATTTTTATTAACCTTTACGAAACTCACTACCCTCGTACCCACTTGTCCTATGTCCCGCAAAATTACTAAATAAGTACTTATGCACGGAATAGTCGCAATAAAAACCTGAAAAGTCAAGTGGGACCTTTCCGTACTTATTAAGGGTCAATTCACAATATGGGGTCTGATTCTCTCCTTTTTTTAACTGATGTAGCAATCATGTAGTCCACCTGATGGTAAGTGGTCATTAGCGTCCATGGGCACCTGTACCGAACAAAATATATTACAGGGTATCTTAAGGGGTGAACTCAATAACAGTTGCTGAAGACTAAGCCCTAAATGTTTCCCTTATTTAAAAGAAACAGCTGACAACTAAGCATAATTTGCAAGTCCGACCGTAGAGGTACCACCCATCCCGGTCAGACTTACAAATTATGCCTATTTTAGTTTTCACATAATAACAGTATTAGGTATGTGGATTTGCAATTATTTTTACACAAGAATATTTGCAAATCCGTTACATAATGTTGATTTATGCTCTGGTGAAGCGTGCATAAAGAAGCTTCAATCAAATATAATTGGATATTTCAATAGAAATTAATCATAAGTTCACTTTTCTACCAGTATATTGGTAATATAATCGTAGAAAAATTGTTACAGTCACTTTTCAGTACATTATTTTTCCATAAATAATGTTTCACTGTATAAAGTGTAGAATGCGGGTTCCAGTATAGTGGGAATAGACCCTTTCGGGTAACAAAGTCCTTGTAGCCGTAAAGGGGAATATTATACATAAGGGAATAAAAGTCCTGTTCCTGAAATTAACCCTTAGAAACGGCAAACGTATTATATTTTGGAAGAAAAATTTCAAAATGTCACGTAATTTTTGGTATATTTTCAATGTCACTTGAATAAATCAAAAACAAATTTCAAGTTACGTTGCAGTAGAATAGCTGTAGGCGGAAAATAGTAAGTAGCAATTGAAACTACAAGTTTATTTTTATATAGATACAAACAATTTTTAGAAAATTTTATTTTTATTTTATTTTATTTTATTTTGAACACAAACAGTCTTATAAGTAACATGTTAATCTTAAAATTATTTTACATAGAATTATAGACCTTGAGTGCCTGAATTATAGACATTGAGGTAGCAAATAAACGTGCAGGCCAAATAAGCATGCTATCCGTGAAGACGGAAAGCTGGAACGCTTTGGATAAGTATCTCCTTTGCGGAACTCTTCGAACCAGAAGACAAGCAGCGTTTAACAATGTTGTTATAAGATAGAATAAGCGTGGTGGTGGTGCCTCAGGAGTCGAACCCCAAAGGTGTCTTCCACCTTTTTTGTGTAACGCGAGGGAAACCTCCAAAAGCTACCTGAGGCTGAAGGAGCAACGCCGGGTTATATGGGATTTTTACCGCACTAAAACCCCTCCGGTGGCTGTCTTTAGCACTGGATCTAACGGATTATGTAAGCATATTGTAAGCAACCTCATATAGAACAGAGGTTCTATATGAAGTCGACCACAGATGCGTTGCTACTCCCGAGGACCGAGATGGTCGCCTCATATAAGTGAGCCGTCCGTCCGTCCGTTAGTGTGAGCGAGAGTTCCTGTGAGATTACAGTAACATGGGGTTTACCTTCAAAATTACTTTAAACTCTTCTCTTTATTATTTGTACACGATTTAAAATAAGCACAAAGAAATGTACAAAACAACTGGCGTTGCAATATATATAATAAAATAAGATATAAAACCAAATTATTCGTTCGTGTACTTTATTATTTTTGCAATATCTGCTTTAATATAATGGACGTACAAAGTTGCCCTTTCCACAATAAGCACGAGTCATATTATTATTTGATATCACATATTGCTCTTTCTCAAAATTTAACTGTGGAACAAAGAGTAAAATGAATGAAAACGTTATTTCTCTTGTTATTGCGTTATGTAGAGTACCGCCAGTAAAAGCAATTTCATTCTCATATAGTTTAAATTATGTTGTTTGACATATTAGGCTTTATTTCTGTCAACTTACATTTATATTGGTAGAGACATGCCGTGGCAGACAAAATTATATTCTGCCATACAAAGTTTTTTTGAAGTATTTCTTTTTTCTTTACTAGATTAACATATTAAACGTTGACGTAGTGATTTTGAATATGTATCCATGTAAGGTAAGTTTTTACTACCGCTCATGGATGTATGAAAGCCAGTTATATAGAACAGAGGTTCTATCCGAAGTCAATCACAGATGCTTTGCTACTCCCGAGGAGTAAAATGTTCATCTCATATGAAAGTAAGCTGGCAACCACACCCTTCTACCGAAACGCAAGAACTGCTTCACGTTAGAAATAGGTGTGGCGGTGGGACCTCCCCGGTTGAAGAACATTGGCCAACGGAGTCTACTTGGTTTATTTTTTTTAATATTGGTATATTTCACTTAATTTTAATACGTCATCATATAGCTTCATCGACCTGTCAGTTTTATCTTTCTTTTAGGGTAAACAAAATCTTAATAAAGAAAGTTTCGTCCCCATACTTTCTCCTACTATATACCCGATACACGCCACCAGTTTACTAAGAACCTCACCTTACATACTAGTATTAAAGCAAAAATTCCAAATTTAAATGTGTCTGTCATTTCACTCAAATATGTATTAAATATATTTGTCTTTTGTGAATTGATATGATTTTAATTGTCTTTAATATTTTTTACGAATTCAACAGGAAGTAACATACTAAAAATACAAGAAATACAAATAGAGCATCCAATTTACATTTCGTCCTGAAAATTGACTGCTTTGGCAGGTAACCTGTTTCCGCAACATTATTGTATAAAGCTGCTACTCGTTTGTTTGTATCTCGTATGTTTGTATCTGTATCACTTTTTATGGCGTGTCATCGTGATTCTCAGAAATATTCGATATTTATGACTAAGTTTAGTTACGTCAACTTCTTTAATATAATTGCAAATATCTACAGACGGCACAAGCCACATAACAATAAAATTTGCTACTGGCGTAAACGTGTGAATTTGTAAAAAAGTTTCACATGCGAACTTTCCCTCACTTTTCTTAACCTTTATACCCGACTGCATCAGAAGGAGTGTAATGTTTTTCGAGCGTATGTATGTATGTCCATTTCTTTGACACGCGCTACAAGCCAAACGGCGTGACAGAGTGTGACGTATGACATAGAATTATCTAAGAATGACATACATACATTTTTAAAAATGGCGCCTATAAAATGGGGGAAAAGAGTAAGAGAGGGATGATGTATCAAATGAAAGTTAGTAAATAGACCATTCAAAAATAGGTATATAATAGGACATTTACTTGACCATTTTGTCGAAAACTCACAGAAGGCCTTAAATTAGATATATCATAATAGGCCTCCACTAGCAGAGGTCTTTGTCACTGCGTCTTAAAAGCGTGTTGTGGCCGTAGGTGTTGGTGTTACATATAAAGACACTGCTGCTTATCCCCTTTAGTCGTAGAGAGTCATCTCTACGACTAACGGACGAAATCCTCGGGAAAGGGGAGAGTTGTCCTATTCAAGACAGACATCATTCAGCACGGAATAGAAATAATATTATTACTACATCGACGTCTGGCTTAATGTATTTTGAAGTGCTGCAAATTTGAAGTTATTGATGTATACTGTTTCTTAACTTTTAAAAAGTTTTCTTATTAAAATTAAAAGCTTTTATTTAGCTTGCAATGTTTGTATGTATGCTTGGGTCAAATCTTGCAAGCTGAATTTAACCCACTTCTCAGTGTCCGATTGAACTGAAATTTGCAATACACATTAAGTTTTGATGACAATGCAATTATATGTAATCAATATTATTGTAATTCTTAAATGGCCGCCACAACAAAATGGCGGAATACATACTTATGTCTACCAATATGGGTATCAAATGTAAGAGCATAATTTGTAGAATTCAATACAGTACGGAAAAAAGCTAGTTTTTAAAAATACTTTTTATATTAATTTATTTTTGAAATGCCCACGTCTTGCGTTCTTTCGCCTAGAAGGTTATTCGACGGAGTACATATGAATACATATCTGCTTTAATTAATTTACTATAATCATATTATAGTCATCACTAGATTACACGAAAATAGATAGGACAGATACTAAAAACTACATATTTCCTATTTCTTATACTACATGGTAAAAGTTATTATACACTATTATGATAGCAGGAAGCGCTTTTAAAACACGTCCACTATACGACAACAACTAATAAACTAACTTCATTAAATAACGCGCTACAAACTTGTTCATTGAGATCTCGAAGATGAAGGTAAATAACTATGCACGATAGAAAAGGATGCGGTAAGTTTTATTTAACATTTTGCTCCTGATTCTTTCCTTTCCGTTATATGGCATGAGCCAGGGTATAATCAAGTCAAGACGAAAGTCTGAATTCCTCACTGATGTGTCTTTCGACTGAGAATCGAGCGCAAAACCCGTGGCTTCCCAATAGTATGGGATACTGTACTAGAATAGAGTCGCAAAACATTGGTTACCAGTACCCGTTTAACAGACTTGGTTAAAGAAATCAAGGGGCGATAGTTTCATTTACCATCAGGTGATCTGCATGTTTGATTGCTACTTCATTAATGTAAAAATTTTATTATTTGAACGAAAACAATTTTCATTCAACTCATTTTCGTCAATTGTCTCCAATCTGCTTTGAACCATATAAAACAAAAAAAATCTACTAAGGGTTGAGTGACGAATGCACGCAAAAGACTGCGCTTGTATTTTTTTCTATGTTATTTCCATTATTTTGCACCAAAGAATATTTTAGTCATAGTGATATTTAAATGTTAAATAATTATCTTATCCAAATAATTATTTTCTTTCATCCCGGTATAAGCTTGGTATACTTTGTAGTGTGGGAATAACGCCACCTGAAGTTGTGAAGTTCCACGAACTTCATCGGAAATTGAATTTTATTAACACACTGAATATTAACATAATTATCGTCCAACAACTTAGAAACTCTAAGCTTAGTCTATGTATTCACTCTAATTACTTTATACAAAATACACGTAATTATATAAGAGCTTAGGTTCATTTGTTAATACAACCTTTTGGAGCCCTTAAATACACGTATGTAAATGTATTACATCCCTAGTCATGTTTACTAAACATAAAATGAGACAGAATAAATTAATGCAAATAATAGTTAGCATAAACTTTTGAAGGTAAACTTCTTTAACCTCAATTGGGAAAAAAATATGATGATGAAATAGAGTGATGAAAAATATGATGATGTAATAGACTGATGTTTTCATCAATATCAAATCATTTTATTTTGCATTAAGTTAACTAGTAACATTAAATGGGTCTATTTACTAACTTTCATTTGGTATTCATATATGACGTAATAATAAAAAAATCGCCCTCCCCCCTTTTTCCTCTTTTTTCAGGCGCCATTTTAAAAAAATATATAGCCTATGTCACTTTCCAAACTGAGACGATTTTAATGACATGTCATACGGCACAATCAGTCAAGCCGTTTGGGCTGTAGCGCGTGCCAAAGAAATGGACATACATACAAACAAACACTCGAAAAACATAACCCTCTTTCTGACACAGTCGGTTAATGTTGGTAATAAGACACTTTATTAGCTAAGAAGTCATGTTACATGGTGTACATGGTGGTTTACATGGTGAAGTTTTAATACTACCAGTATATGGCGTTGCTACAAGCATTTTTTATTTCTTTCTTACAACCGTACAGTATAGCAGTACGAGAAATAATATCATTAATGTTATTTTTGTTGTGTCAGTTTCCTTAGAATACGTTTTTAACCGACTTCCCAAAGGAAGAGAGCTTATCTATTTTTTTTTTACTTAATTGAGCCGAATAGATATTAAAAGTATTGACAATAAGTCAAATGCGATCAAAAAGATAATACAGACAAGGTTGTACATAATGAGGTCCAAATAAAACATAGCAAAAACATGAGTACTGTTTGGTCCAGAATTATTACGAAACAATATTATATTCATAAATTCACAAAATTTTATTTACAGCCTTGAACTATGAAATAACAAATTGAATATTCAATGTAAAGCATTGCCCTGGAAAGCCCTAATCCCTCTAAGCGGATGTATTAGGCCAAAAACGAATGGATTAGACGTATTTTTGGGGATTCCGTTCTGAATACAAGGATTAGTTTCAACCGCTAAGGCATTTCGCAAGGGGTTTAGTTACTAAACTTGATGGATTTCACAAGAAATTAGTGAGACTGCTCTAGAAATTAACTGACTAGGTTTAATGGATTTTAATGAAGAAAATCCTCACTTATATAGCTTGTCTGATACTCTGTTTAGTACTCCTATGGACCTCTGTCTGTTGGTCGTGTCGTTACAACTACCACTTAGCATTAATTTTACAGGAGCCTACGAAACACAATTAGAGATGTGAAGCTGTAGGTAGCTGTTAGTGGGGGTGTAATTAACTGGTAACTGCAGCTACGTTGGCGAGCCGCGTGAAGCGAGCAATGTTTGAGCTAACGACCTGACCGGGTAAGGCTTCGTTTACAGTAGATATTTTTTCGGTATTTATATTTATACTTCAAATGATACCTAGTTTAAAACAGGCTTTGCACTAAATATATATACGCAAATAAATGTATTTAATATATAATATGACTTATTTTATTATATTAGTTTTGATTTATTAGCGGTTAATATTGTTAACATAATAGTAATAAACTAAATCGCATTTTAAAAGAGAATCTCTAAAAATGAGAAAGACTCATGTATATTTTTTCTAGAACTTTTTTGAGAATTCAACTAATTTAATTTTAAAGGTTAATTAAATAAAATCTCTCATCAAACTACTCGTGCTAAAATAAAACATCAAGTTCTATAGTACAAAATAATATGTTATTCTTTTTAAGAAGATTAAATATATTCTTATTCACCTTCTTACTTTAATTAATAAATACGAATTATTTCATTCTTTTTGTATGAAATGACGCCATACAATGAAAACTACATGGCCTCATATAATTTATTATTAATTAACTAATTTAAACCAAACTTCAATATGTAGTTCCCATTAGACTGGTAACGATATTAGGTGGCCAAGCCCAATATCCTGTTGTCTTGTCCAATTTGCGGTTATTCTAGATGTGTTGGAATCGAAATGTAGGGTGATATTTCAGGTGTAAACAACAATTAGACTGTATTAATAAATTGGCTGTGTTGTAATACAAAATGCAATAGCAAACATATGGATACTATGTATAATATATTTAAAATATAAATATCTTGAAGAGGGTCATTAGTAGACTTAATAATAATATTTTATCATAATTCAATTTAAAAATACAATGTTGATTACATAACAATGTCAAAAAAGAATGAAAAATTGAGTACGCCGGTTAAGGCCTTAAAATGTATGTACATGTAAAATAAGTTAACGATAACAAAACACAAGAATAAAATAAATCTATCGGAATAATGTTATACGTTAAATGAGTAATGACGTAATTCTGTATTATTGTAAATAAAAAAACTTGAGAGGTGTCAAGGGACACATAAATTATAACTAAAATAAAATGCATAGATTTTAAATAAAATTATTATTTATTATTTACAAAAAAACCTGTATACACTCAACAAAAATAATCGTCGCGACACCACACTGTTCAATGCGAAATAGAAATGAAAATATCTGGCTTGCTTTCTATAAGAGAGAGAGACAGACAGAGAAACATGCGACGCCGCACAGCTTACAATAGCTTACTATAGCAAAAAGTGTCGGTGACAACTTTTCGTAAGAATTTTTTCCGTCTAGCCCCCTTTCACAACGCGCGATATGGAACTTCGTCCCAAAAATAATACAGGGCTGTATTAAACTTATGCAAAGGTTTTCTAATTATGTCAGTCAAAAACTGAATTATTTTTCATATTAAAAAAACGGTGGGCCCATTCCGCTTCTCGATGTTGGAAACTAGTCTAAATTATCGATGATAAAATTGCGACAATACATTTAGCTTACCTGAACAGATTCTTGCGAATAAAAAACGCACGCATTGATCGACAAATCGCGATACGATTTAGCAATTATGACGTGGTCCAGTAGTATGAAAACACTAAAATCACGCAGGCTGGAAACGTTACAAAACGGTATTAACGTTGAATATACTATGAATAATTTCACCAGATGGCATTAATAGCTTTCAGGATTATGTGTTTTATCTCCCGTTTGGTTTAAATTGAAAGAGATCTGTTGTAATGACAAAATAATCGCATATACTCGTACATAACTATACTTTTAGTCGTATCCTTACGTCATATACTTGTATTTCTACTAAATGTTATTTACATCGATATTTACTGCAGTCTAACGATTAATTTAAATAAATAATATAAACGTATTTAGGCAACATTCAATTATTAGTTCTCCTTAGTAATTGCTAAATAAAAACACGTTTTTTTAACCAAATTTTATCAATCAAATGGTCGCAAGCAAACTAGCTCGCGATCGAAGTTACGTAACGATATCACTATTTGTATATTATTTAATTTAGTCTATTTTTTATTGTTATTCCCGCTAATAACTTATTAATTTAAATGCTTTTTTAACAATTGTATTTTTGACTTAAAGCTACGTAAGAGTATATCAGCATGTTAATTACTGGTGTAATAGTATTGAAATTTCTTGCCTTCTAATTTTCTGCCGGTAACCTGTCCCTTGCGCCAACCAACAAAAGCAAGCAGCAATAAAATTTGGTTTATAAAACATCTATTGGGTTGAATTATTGCACACAAAGCGTATACCTGTGGTCTGAATTTGAATCGGATTGTGCACTATGGTTATCTAGGGTATAAAGGCAGATTGGAGGCAATTGCCTTGTTATCGGTGATGTGATACGCTTTAACTGGTAGGAAAGTAACCGTGCTACTAAATTTGTGACCCACAATGCGTTTTGGGTGTCATTTCAATTCTATTGTTAATGTTATTATATACTTGAAATAAAAATAGGAATACTCCGTATTTGTTGCAAAAATTGCTCAAAACTGCCAAACATTTGCAAAAAAGTTAGCGTCCAGAAGTAACTTTTAACACGGACTAGGCAATGAAAGAAAATTGTAATTTTTTTACAGTTTTTGGCATTTTAATTGACTGTGTAGAAATAGGATTAATCCAAAACTAGATTTTATTTCATTCAAATCCATTAATTCTATAAAATCGTATGTCAATCTAACTTAGATACTTATATTTTTTATAACGGGTAAAATTTCGGGTGATTTCTTGTGATATAAGCTGAAAGTGAATTAAAGGGAAGTCCAATAAATTTTATATAGTATTGCAGTGAATATAACATCTGCAAGCAAACTTTAACGGGAACTTGGTCGCAGCCAGAATGCAAATTCCATCAACCTGGTAACACAACGCCAATAACAAGGCTATTGCCCCACAACCAATCAGAATGCCAGCCATGGAACTGGGCTCTTCGTGTATATTCATGAATAGTTTTGAATAGCCAACACCACATCGAAATAGTAGATTGTTCAATACGGAAATATTTTTACGGCTTTTTAATTTCTTTTTGCGAATATGTCGACCCAGTTACATGGATCGTGGTCACAGCGAAACCACTATCAATACGATCAAGATTTCGCAGTGACTACGATCCATGCAACTAGACGAAAAATTGGCGAAAAGAAGTTCAAAATGCACATATTGGGGGTACTCGTTAAACGTGAAATGGAGTTGATCAACTAGAAAACATTTCAATTATAACAAATTTAGCTATGCCAGAAACCTATGTACATGAATTTGTTACCAAAAATGAAACGTATCATATTTATATACTAATAAGTAATACACATTATCTAAAACGTTGCGACCATTATTTTCTGATAATATATGGACTTTACAGAGACGCAAAATTATTATATTGATTTATATAATTTACGAAGGCTGAACTCTCTAGAGCTCACTGCAGCGGCACCACTTTAACCCTTTATGGTAGCAGTGTAGCGCTATTCTATTTTGGTTTTATATAAATGTAACTCAATAAGAAATAGCAACTTAGATTCCTACATTCCTAGTAAGAAATTCTTCTAATGCAATAAAAACGTGCGAAAATATTCAACAAATCATCAAAATTTGAGTCTGACGTTTGCAATACATTTTATGCTCAAAGCGGTGAAATAGTCATGATTGGTAACGTAAACGCAGTAAGTATGAACGAAGATTGGACACGAAACGCGACAAACGTAGCTCACTCAGCACTGAACCAACTACTGCATCTAGCTTTGCTTTACAATGTAAATTGTACACGACTATAGAAAGCTGGCTTTTAAGGAAAATTCAGTCCTTCCACTTGCCTTTCATTCCGCCACAGAATCGAAAACCGTATTTCACCTCCAAGCCGCGATATAAATTTTATTTCGATTTGAAACGTCTCTGTCAAACTAAACACCCGGATATAGACCGCTTGATCGCCGCGAGTTCAATGTGTAGAAAATTGTATAATTCGCGCCGGTTTAGAATGTATTTGAAATTAGACTTTTCATTTGATATTAACGAATGCTTGTTAAAAGTTAAGAATTTGATAAACGTGTCTTAAGGTCCCTAACCCAAAGAGCCTTTCCGATAGACATTTACCTGAAAAGAGCGTTATGAGCGAGTAGTAAGAGATTGCAGTACCCTTGAATTTTGAGACTTTAAAAGAAAAATATGAGAAACAGCATAATTACTTTTACTTTTTAAACGAAGCGTGCAGACTATTTGATCTTGTAATGAATCTGGTAAGTCCTCTCTGCCGCCCAAGAGTACAAGAGTCTTAAGACACATAGGATTGAAGTCTTATCTGCGGTCAATCTTAGATTCGTTACCACTCTTAATTACTAAATTTGTGGTGTAGTTTTATATTAACTAGCTGTGCCACGCAGTTTCACCCGCGTTTATTAGAGAACAATCTATTAAAAACAAACAAACATAGCGTGATG
>DWNE01004335.1:0-15338 GCA_018249875.1 Cecropterus toxeus
GTTTCAATTGCTGTTGTTTGTACTATTGTGTATACCAAATAGTAACATTTTTGTAAAATATAATAATATAATAATATTATAATATAATTTTGCCAAAATTCTTGATTCGATTACCGGCCAGGTTCATTTAAAGCTTTCTGTTCAGTTCTTCTGTTTATCTTGATAGTTTTGTACTCGTCTTTAGATCCTAGTGTAAAATCATAAATGCATGAATATTATTTTTTTATAATAAAAAACAGATGGTAAATGGTTACTGCCACCTATTGACATAAGATTGGAGACAGCTGAGTTCAGGAACTATATTATATTATCCCCACAGAATAAGCTGAATCGGTGGCATTTTAAAAAAGGAAACAGAAAGAACAAAAAATACTTTATTTCGAAATATAATATTTATCGTTTATTAATTTATAAACATAAATCGTTTTTATTACTAGAGTTAAACGTATTCCTATCGAAGGGATGCTATTCAAAAAGGACACTACAAGGCACAAATAACACGAAGATTAACATAAATCTTCATAATATATAAAATATCCTCAATGTCAAAATATTGGTAGTCCGTCAGATAGTAGTAGTTGGTAGTCTATTAAAATAAATCGTTAACAATATTTACTGACTGGTATCTGATTATAATAGGACCCAACATACCTCACAGTATTCGTTTTATTACGAACATCGGAGTCCCGATTCGTTACGTCTGCCAATGAATGTTGAACACAATCCAGCCCTGCACGGGAAATAAATTACGCAAACAATTAAATATCGGCAATAATAAGAACGTGGGGTGCGACAATTTGTCTAGACCGGTCCAGCGGGGCAGCCCTATCAGTGATTATACAGCATGTTCCATTACATTAATTTGATCGTCTATTTAAGTATGTATGTATCAATATGTTAATAATTTATTACAGTTGTATTACGCAAATATTTGTAACTGTTTAAGTCTTATTTTGACAATAAAATATAACTCGAAGCTTTATCTTCCGATGGGCATATTCGCAGAAGACGTTGGTATTTTTATAAAATTGGTTTTATAATTTGTGTTGTTTATGAATGTTAAGAATAAAATATTTTAGTAGATAAATGTAGGCAATGTAGGTAGTATGCGGCAGAAACAATATCGTTTATATTAAACTAGCTGACCTGACAGACTTTGTCTTGTCTTAACTATAAATTTCGAATTGGTAAGCCTGACCGTTGTACCAAAGGCCATAAGATTGGGTTTTTTTGATTTTTTTTTAATTTTGACGCGCAACCATCTTATTTTTTCTTATATAAGAACCTTTTTCTAACATTAACAAAGGCAACAAAGGAGGATTAGCGAAATCGGTCCAGTCGTTTATTTTTACGCGTGATGCTATGACCAAGGAAAATTCATTTTCATATTGATGACTTGTTAAACTAAATTACTATATTTATGACTTATAAAAGAACACAAAATTTAAAAAAATAATCTAGCTTTTAGCTTTATGTCATGAAATGTTTTAATATTTTTTGGAAACTGTAACACACTGTATACAACCATAGTGCTGTAAACCCATCGCGTAGTTAATGTAATTATGAGGCCGTAACATAAACGGTCCTGACTTGTTGCGATTAAGGAATTGTCTTGGTAGAAGGCATTGATAACATTTGGAACATATGATCGTGCTTTGTATTTTTAAGTAAAATTTTGCAAGAAAATAAAAAAGAAATCCTTTACTTGAATTAATTAAATAAAAGGTATAAATTTATATCACATTTATCATGGCCAATAATATTATATCTATATGGATTTTAGTTTATATCTATGAACTAAAATCTATAATGCCAAAAAATATTACTTTGACCTTTTTTGCGGTCGACATAGCTTTTAATCAAAGCCTTTGAGGTTAAAGGACAACAGATATTACATTTTTTTATTACTTTCAGGGGATTTATTGGCGATGTAACGTAATATTTAGTATGAAACAGAAAGGCAGCCGATTAATAAGCCGTTCGTCAATCTGTCTGTCCTATCTCTAAAGGTCATCTTTTGATCTGAAATATTTAACAGGATGTTTTTTAATATTATGTTATTACAGTAGATATTCCCTAACAACAATAAAAATTAAGGGTCGTTATGAAATAACAGCTTTTTGCAACATTTACCTTTTTAGATGTATCGTAAGAGTACTAATAGAATCTCGAATTGAATGATAAAAAAACATCTTTTAGTTCTCAAAGTATTTGAATTTGAAACGAATTTGAATTTGATGTCAATGAGTACTAAAATTCACACGTGACTCATTTTTTTCATACGACTTATAATTTTATTCACTTAATTGATAACTTTTTATAACCAAAAAGTACCAAAGCTTTTTATAATCATTTTATCGGGTCTATTTTTAACCTATATACGAACTTGGTTGTTGCTTTTATAGCAAACCAAGTACCAAATGTTTCCGACGGATGTTACATCCTGCAACCAACAGCTTGTATTTATTGGAAAAGTTAATGCAACTCGCCCTTAGTAATAAGGAATGTCCCCATCCGATACAACATTTAATGGGTAGGTATGTGAATAATTTTGTGAATTCAAATGTTAAGTTCAGAACTCAGAACTATTTTAAACAACGTTTAGAGTAGTTCTGAGTTTGATTACCGACTGGGCATGTTTTTCTATATTATATTTAAATAACAAACGAGTATGCAGTCTACTTGTCACATCTGTAATCAATTTTTCCAGGTAGTAGAACCAATGTAGTTTGACCGGGGAAGTACCACCGCCACACCTATTTCTAGCGTGAAGCAATTCGTGCGCTTCGGTGGAAGGGTGTGGTTGCCGGTTCACTTATATATGAGGCGACTATCTTAATCCTCGGGAGTAGCAACGCATCTGTGATCGACTTCATAAAGAACCCTTGTTCTATATGACGGCCAGTCCACACGGCACGTTGCGTTGCGATGCGTCGTCGCAAAGTAAAAGTTTTGACGCATAGCCGGCCACACGGGCGCTGCGCCAACGCTGCGTTACTACGACGTAGTAACGACGTGACGCAATGAGTACTCCCCCGCCTGCTTCGTCTTGGGCGCTGCAGTTCAGTTGCGTATGCGCTACGTCGACGCAACGATGACGCAACGCGCCGTGTGAACCGGCTTTGACGTTGCTCACAGGTGTCCATGGGTGGCAGTAACCACTTACGAACATATGGGCTGCAAGCTCATTTGTTACTTCATTCTTATAAAAAAAAAAACTCAAGTAAGACCGGAGTCTTACCTAAGCCTAGCCACAGATGCCTTGCTACTTCTGAATGCTAAGTTGAAACGCCTCGGATAAGTATGTTTCCCTCACCACACACCTCAGACCAAAACACAGTAGTACTTAACACTGCTGTTAGTACACAGAAATATATGTGGCAGTAGTATTTCAGGAGTCAGGAGTGGAACCATAAAGGATTTTAAGAGCTGTCAATCTATCTTAAGGAGAAAGGCATAGAAAGAAGAGCTTCGTACCTAATAAATAGACAGGTATTTCCTGTATTAAACTTGTCGAATGAGAAATTACAATCAGATTACATCTAACAGTTTGTTCAATGTAGTTCCTTACCTGTTAAAATAGCCAATTTCCTAATTTTCACGATAATATATCCTTTATTGTTTTACAGTGAACTGCTGTTGATTTATTTATTTGATTAAAGTACCAAACCAGCAGTTCACCTAATAATAAGTGCTCAATCGTGCATATGAACATTTTTAACTGTAATTTCATATAAAACATACATTCTATGTGACGTGAATCACAGATGCGTTGCTACTCCCGTAAGATGGTTACTTCACATTAAAATGAGTCATCGATAGGCAAGAACTGTTTCACGCTAGAAATAGGCGTGGCACTGGTACCTTTACAGTGGGAAGTGTGAGTTCATGGTTAACATGAGCTGTCAAGCTCACTTTAGGCATAAACTCACACATTCAAATTTGTTCATGCATTTAATTAGCCTCATACTATTTATACGAAAGGAGGAAGGGATTATATTGTAGATTATTATAACACGGCTAAAACATATTAATCATAAATTTAGATTTAGATAAGGGTTTAAAGCTCGTATGTAAGGTTAGGTAATTTGTTATAATTTTGAAGGGACCCAAAGGTTAATCTAGTTGTAGCAATAATATCAATGACTGTACTAGATCTAAGCGAATTTTTCCAATTTTTTAATGTTTTAAAGAACAACTTGAAGTCTCGCCTATAATTGATATGCATTCATTAACCTGGTTGAAAGCCTTAAGGGTGGATTAAAATTTTCTATAGCTATATAGGAATTCCTACTTTTCTTTTAGGCATTTTAATGGAGTAGTTTAGTGCTTTATAATGTAGGCATATTATACTTGTGCAAATATATTTGTGTACAGTAGTGAGATATATAAAAGTACTGAAAAATATGTCTTATTGCTCGCTATTGGTATTTGTTACCAAATTTCCACAGATGGAACGTTTGGTAACAAATATCCTCAATCACATAAATCCTGCTCCTGAGGAATAGTTAGCTCCAATATCAGCTCACAGTGCGTATAGAAGACCACAAAGATTACCACTTATAAATTATACGGGACACAGTTTGTTATAGCAACCAAATTCTGGTTTAGTAACTTGATCTAGCAGTATCACATCGTAGGACAGCACTGGACAGGTTCGTTATTAATTGGTCTATTCCTGTAAGTAATTGCCCACTGCACCGAAACCATTACGGCGCGGTTGCATAACACAGCCTAAATGCACTAAGGACGGTAATTTTGTAATTGTACCACTTTGTTACCGCTGGGTGTATTCAGTTCTCACATTATTCTCGTAAAGCAATATGGCAACCCTTTCTATGTCCCACTGCTGGATGATTTTCTCTTAACTTGGAGACGCCTGAAGCGTACTTTATCACGCTTATTCATTGCGGATTAGAAGAGGAGAGTACCCCTTGTTCAATGTTTTGAATTTGCCTGTAAAGCTTCCGAAAGGATTAACGACTGATTAAAACGTATGTGAGTCCTCATTCGTTTAAACAGTTTATTAA
This sequence comes from Cecropterus toxeus, assembly GCA_018249875.1. NCBI lineage: Eukaryota > Metazoa > Arthropoda > Insecta > Lepidoptera > Hesperiidae > Cecropterus > Cecropterus toxeus. Next base: position 5,031 of record DWNE01004335.1, read on the forward strand.
TTATAAATTACATAATTGCAAGTAAATACTCTTATCCTTCCCAACGTACTAATACTAGAAAAAACAAACTAAACTTATTAGAACAATTCTTGCAAAGATCAGTATGAATGGATCGCATTTCTAGAAATCAGTTCTAGAAATGCGATCCATTCCATTCTAGAAGATGTTCATGAAATATACTCTATGTTTCTTGTACATCCCTTTGTTTCACGAAGCATACTATTATACGAAGCAGTAATTAAAATGTAATCTCCCATAACCGTTGCACTGCAGGTGCTATTATTGTGGCAACCGTCGACGACTAAGGGTGTCTGCATTAACCACAACTTGGCACGTTCTAACACACGATGCACGACGCACGCTCGATTCCAAGCAATTCGAGTCCCCAACAATGGTTCTAGGCGCATTGTAATTATAGTAGGTCTGCTGTATTTTTAAACTTTTACTGTATACTGTAATGGTAAAAATACACAAAATACTGTAATGGCAAAAATACAGACATTCGCCGGATCTTCTCAGATGAGGCCGAGTTCCGATTCGGCGGTAGTGTAAGAAATAATTGTAACTGACAATTTGTAAGCCCCCGTCTTCCGCAAAAATATAAATAAATAAATACAGTGAAGGTATCAACTTTTTTTGGCAACAACGTACTTTTAAGCGAATAAAAGTAGAATTTATTTTACTTCATAATAATTACGTTTTACATTTTGTATCGAAATTTGAGCAAGGAATGTATATAAAAAGCAAATGTCAAATTTTTCGATGTCGGATATTTCTTTTCATTTCAATTTTCTCTTCCTTTTATTTTAATTCTTTTAAATGAATTCTACTGTAATTTTAGTAAAAAAATACAGTACTTTTAATACAGAAATATTGAAATTTTATAATCACGTTTTGGAAGCACTGGTCCCCAATCATGGTTCCGTGCCAAACGCTAGCCCCAGGTATCGCGCAAACGAAAAGCCCCGAATTAAATTGATGATTCAAATTCAGTGCATTAGTGTTTTGTCGCAAATCCGCCGGCGGCGTACAACACGTGTCGTTTTGAGTGCGACAGCGCGTTTCTGCCACCCTTTAATTCCCCGCTACGTTCGAACTTTGATGTTTTTCGAATCGTGTCGAGCTCAAAATTAAGTTTATTTACGCACAAAACGCGTTTGTATTTGGATTGTACCCCGAATCGTATTGATAGTTATATCGCTATATTTATTATTTATGTATTGTAGTTCTCTCGATGGCTATCTGTGGCTGTGTTGGTCTTGTAAAAGGAAGACAATCTTCATATTATCGTCGTAATAAGCGAAATGTATTCTAATGGAACTTAATCCTACTCATAATTTCTATAAACGGGGTGACGTCCAGAAAAAGCCAAAGATTCGTATGTAAATATTCGTATGTAAATAAGGAAATATTCGTATGTAAATAAGGAAATATCAAATGGACAAAATATTCTTAATTAAGTACAATCAATTTTATGTTGCTTGGCATAGATATAACAAAACATACATTACAGAGACTAGAGTCAATAAGCGAAGACAAAATGAGATGCGTAGTTCCTCGCACCCCGACGGGCGACTGCCACATTCGAGAGAGGGATGAGAATTTTATGCAATCCTGATCTTAGATAAAGCCTCGGTAAGGGTGCTGAGGCCTAGATAGACGTTTTATTTTAATGCAAACCGACAACAAATAACGAATAAATATTCCCTTTTTTATTGTTGAGCTGTGACGCGACGAATGCTTTGATTTAGGGAGCGATCGTAGGGGTTGCGACGAATTGTGGTCGAAATTATTCGGGATAGCACAGGGATTTATATCACCCGCTGTCGGTAAGCCGAGAGGCATCAAGTTTCGTTGATATTTTGTAGGGCATCGACCTAGAGCTCTCAAAGAAATATCTTTTGGATTTTACAAATTGCGTCCTGAGTGCGATGACGCTTTGTCATTTGATTCCCCAAAACAGTGATGCTATAAACGGGATAGGATTACATTCGATTCGATTTACCAGATTACGAATTAATATTCAGTGAGGGATTTGGAATGGAGCGGATTTTTGTTAGGTTTAAATATAAACAAACAACGCTTAACGCCTTTGTTTAGGTTTTTCGGCGCAAGAATTTATCGGATTGTTTCAGTAAAACTACGTACACGTGTTCCTAATAGATTTGAACTTTGAGACGGTGTCTCCCTAAATCGAGTGGCTATAAAAACAATCAGTTCCATTTCTTGCCCGTAGTGAGGAAATAAGAAACAGACGGGACGGTATTGCACCGAGGGATACGGGGAAGTTCACTTTTTATGGGGCCCAGAAATTATGTTCGGGTGATATATGGAGACACTTCTGCTCCTGGAATTTAAACGCCCGTTTTCGTAAAGGCTACTTACCGTGGGGCGTGAGTGCGACCCCTAATAAATTCAATGAGAGTGGGATTGTTGGAATTATTTCGTTTATTGTTTTACTTATTGCGAAACTTGTAATTTATTTTGCGTTGTAGACATTATTTTTATTTCTAATTTCCATGATATAATGAGATAGTCCAGTCAATTTATAGAAGTAAAATATGTAATACGTAAAGTACAATGTTGTCCAAACAATATAGTCTATTTAATCTCCCAATTAGTCAGCGTTTTAGTATGGTGTTTTGATATGATGATGATGAATTTCATTGCTGAACAATGCAATTCCTTGTTGCTTTCTTACTGTGATTTTTCATGGCCAAATATATATTCAGAACCTCCCAAATACAATGTATTTGTTATCAATATTAATCGTATAAACAATAAAGGCAGAGTGTATCTGAGAGGATCTCGAGCAACAGATCGCACGACTGATGCAACGCGCGTTTGACCTCGCCTTGTACGTAACTACTGGGGCATGGGATATTATTCGATACCAGTAATACTTTATATATACAATGTTGTAAGCAGAGGTTGTTGAAGTGAAACTTTTAGAATCCTTGTAATTTTAAACGTGATGAAACGAAAACGCGTTACGTTGGTATTGATCGGCGCTGCAAGTAGCTGGCGTTGTACCTTTTATTGAATCACGCTAACGATTTTATTTCGTAGCCCGTAGGTATAAGAGCTTAAGTTCACTATAAGCGAAATAATATTTATAAAGTTTCACTTTGTCGTGTTTGAATTGCACACACATTTTTTTTTTAGTAAAATGAAGTAGTGTAGTAGTGAGCTAACCAAGACTGCAATCTACTTGATGATAAGTCACTACCGCCTGTATACCCGTAACTGACTACTTATAGAAGGGGAGATCTATTTGAAGCCGGCTTCAGGTGCGTCACTACTCAGAATTGATATAGGCATGTTATGTTAACACATAACACCTAGTAATAAATCATTCAGAAATTCGAATTTCAAATTCAGTTTTCAAATTCTAAATCAGAACCATGCGTGCATCAGAAACATTGTTTACTTAAAAATGTATGTTACTTGGGACACAAGTAATTCTAGAGATTTAATTTTTTTTTTAAATTTAATTCCTTAATTTCAGTTGACAATTTAAGCATTACATTAACCGTAACCTATTTATTTAAAATTTGTTCCGTTTTTCACTTTCACTGCCATATTCTTACCCTATACTTGATTCATTTGGTCGACACATACGCCACCCCTCGGGCTATTGCGAAACTCCTTTAATGCAAAACTCAGTCTGTCCATTTGTCGAATGTCTAATAGAGGAATTCCATTTAAAGTTGTGAACCACTGTTTCTTCCTATACTGTGCTATAGATTTAAATTCTACCCGCTGCGTAAAGAATCCGTAATTTTCCGGTTTGTGTAACGTCACATATGGAACGAAATAAGGAAAATAGAATCATCTCTTTTACTTCTATAAACTAGCGGCTTTACTTTCACTTTCCAGTACAGTGAGATCACTGAAACGTGATGTTGAAATTTCAAGGGGCCCAGTATCTATGATTTAAATGTTTGAATTATTTTAATGTTGCCTAAAATTGTGTTTAATGGGCGTAAGAGTAACGTTTGCTTTGTTGCGATATTCCTTTTTATTGTTATAGTATATTAAACCAATAAAAACGTGTGTATTAGAAAAAAATGTAGGTACTCGTATCTATATTAATAATTTGGTCAAAGGGTAGATTACATTAAATCCTTACCTGGACATAAGCTAAAAAATGATTATGAACATATATCTGCGAAATTCGGATTGTCGAGTATTTTGTTAAATTCTAATGGTGCAACTGGCAGTCGTCATATTGGCCACTTCTATGCCATCTGTAGTTCGTTAAGGCCGATTCACAAGTATTAGTGAAATCACAGTCCCGTCCGGTCCGGCACAGTATCGCCATATTGTCTATGAACGCATCCCTATCAGTCAGTGTCAGTGACGACACAATGTTCTCAGTTTGTAAATGAGCCTTTATTCATTGAGCTGTCAGAACAAAAAATTCAGTCTTCATGTTTTTACGTGTTCATTTCATTTAGTTTCGACATTTCATGTAGTTTGTTGATATTGTCACATTTCATCAAAGTGAAAATGGGTTTTCTTGTAGTAATTTACTAAAATGATAATAATAATAGTTTTTATACGTAGATTTGTTGTGTATATATGATTACATAACATTATATCATATTATGATATGATACTAGAACATACTAAAAGTAGGAAGTCTATGTGTAAGAATTAAACCATACGCTGCTTACAAGAGAGATAAAATTTGTACAACTAACATATTAATTAATTTGGAATACTAATTAAGAAACTATTATTAAATAGAAGTTCATTTTATTGCAGAAAATTATTCAAATACTATTGCATTTCAGAAGTAGTTAAAACTATTTAAAATTTTATGACGCTCGTGACTGCACCTTTGCGCACTTAAGTGCTTAAATTACAATTTATATTTAGCTTTACAAACATTTTCAGTGAGTGTCTTCAATGTTAATTATATGCACTAATTAAGCATCCTCAACGTCTCCCTGTTTTCGCCTTTTTGAAGCGTTAAAAGCAAGAAGAAGTTAATATTACTTTTCCATTGCTGAACTAAATTATAGATGTGGCATTCTCGTCAACTCATTATTGTCCCACTGCTGGGCACAGGTTTTAGGCCATTGTCCACCGCACCGGCCAAATGCGAGTTGGTAGACTTCACACATCTTTGAGAACTCTTTATTTTATGAGAACTCCGAGATGTGCATGTTTTCCTTCACCGTACGCTACGATGTGGCATTACACTCAGGTAATTTTACATTATGAAGACTATTTGTGAAAAAGGTTTTTTTTATATTTATAGTTATGCAATGAAAGGTCTCCGCCCACGAATATCTGCAATCAATACTTGAATAATTACTAGGTACATCTACTGACAGTAACTAAAGCGTTGTTACTTTTAAGGATTATAACTTTTCAGATAGAGTACAGTTATTAAATTAAATCCTTTAAACTAGAACACAATACATAAGATACTGCTGCTATAAATTTTTTTGCTGTCAAAATCCAAGGAGAAATATTTCTATTTCTCCTTGGATTATTATTAAAAGTGGTCAAATGCATAGGAAATTAATTATCACTGCTTTACGGCGAAGGAAAACATCGTGAGGAAACCTGCACATCTATCAATTCGCACTTGGCCAGCACGATGGACTATGGCCTAAAACGCTCTCATTCTGAGAGAAGATCCGTGCCCAGCACTGGGACAATAATGGTTTGACGTTGCATAGGTAATGTTGTGTACTATTTACAAATATACATACTTATTTTCCACGAAAAACTACGCAATCATTAATACCTATTCATAATAATTTAGAAATTCACCTAAAATATAAAGCTCTGCCTTATCCAAAATGTATCACTCTCGTAGCTCGTGTGCCCCTCTCAGGACCCCAACTCTTAACTTCAGAAACATGCCGTGTCTTTACAGAATATATGTAAACTGGTAAATGTAATAAATTGCATATATTTATCTGGTAATGGACTCGTAAAACGAAGGGTGGGATACCCCAATAGGGGAGAGCACGGGCTTACTTTGATAATCTGGACATGGTTTGTGTCATCAAAATTTCGGACCTCTGATCAAAGTAACGGTAATGGTAGCCAATTACCTTCATTTATATTAAGAGCAATGATATTTCAAATTTACCTTCAGTTATTTATGAAATAAATATATTAGAATAAGTGAATTAGCAACTAAAAGTTGATGATAGTTTAAAGTAGGTATAGGATATTTCCAATCGATATCGGACATGTCCGAATCATCACTAATAATTTATTAGAACTAAAAGAATAATATCGTAATGTGAATATTATAATAAAAGAATGTAATAAGGCAAAGCTTCAGTTGGGTGTATTTATAGTCATATAAATACATACTACTTTAATACTGAAATAAAATTTGATTTAATGTACTACATACAACGCTGTAAATCCCAATCGGATGGCTAAACATTATATTGAGACCCATCGATGCCTGCTGCTAAATTAAGAAAAAAAGTTGAAACTGAATCAAATATGTTTTTATTTCAAATCAAATATGGTTATTATATAAATATAGTTATATTTGATTTAATTTGTAACTGAAACCAAATATAGATTCAAATAACATAAAGATCCCTCTTTTTAAATATGTATTATAGAGGCAGTGAAAACTCCAATGTTGTCCCTCTCAAACCATGCAAGTTTTACCATTTTAAATAAATATTGCACTCGATGCACATAAATAACCCTTTACTGTTATGATTCTGATCACTAATCTCGATATGCAATCAAAACATCTATCTCATTCAAGTTCGTAATGCACAAAACTAACCGGGTTTACGACATGCGGGTACGCTCAAACATATTATTATCAACAGTCATCATCGAATAGGGGAATGGGACGGTCAAGTTCGTATTATAAAGGGCATTGACAATAGCAAGATAGGCTCCGATAGGAATTGCATTTGCTGCTTACTTTGAAATAAATACGCTATTATCGAAGAGCTGTGTCACTGATACAATTTTGGACAAAGAGATGAAAATAAAATTAATGAAATTATGAAAACTGAAGTAAGATTTTGAAGAAATAAGTTGTATAGGTAATGAAGAATTCAGAGACAGAAATATTTAGGTTAGTTACTCCGAAAGATAATCCAGTTACCCAGACCAGACCAGTAAGACAGACAGTTTTAGACCGGAAAAGAAATATAAAAAGCATTACTGGTAATGGTAACACTACAATGAATCAAAAACTTGTTAATTTTCACAAAATAATATACCAATGTATCTTTATATATATAGAAACATATTATTCGCATACATACATATTCGCAAATCTCTCTAAAACTCTCAGTGGCAATAAGATCTTTGTCACGTTTACAAAATTTGAGCCGACAGTTTCAAAAAGATAAATTTATATTTTATAGATACTTTGATTATAATATATTTTTCAAGATTCTTTGTTATTTATTATTCATGTAGCCGAACAAATGCACATTACACCTGTCGTAATAAATGTATCTTCAGAGCTTACAGAACGAAATATAAAACTGCCAAATGAAACAGGATTTTTACCCTATAAGGGCACCAATTTAGTTCACGACACGTCAATAATATAAAAAAGGGGCTCATGATCTTTGTCTCCCTTTCGGAAGGTTTGTCTGAGTTGATTTGATCACGACTTTCGTTGTGGGGCGAGAAAAAGTTGACTGTATTATTGAATAGTTTAGCACTTCTTGTCCTCTTGCCGATTAAATTGGTATTTTGATATATTTTAATATTGACATTCTATCTCATGGGAAGCACTGTGAGATGTGAGAAAACGAGAATAAGATTGCCGTAGGCACAGGTCTTGCAATAAGTTAAGGAAGTTATTTACTGCTACGGTAAAACTGTAAGAACTGTACGGAAAAAAACTGCTGGTTTTATCCTGTGATCTTAACGTTTGCTCATTTAATATTTATCTAATTGATCGTCTTTATCCTAACAGCAATGACACGTACATTAATACCACTGCTTTGTTATTATATTTTACCAGAATCAACAAAATATGATACAGAAGAGCGAACAAAGTGACTAAAATAAGGTACAAGTAAATCAATGTGGAATTTAGCCAAAGGCAAAAATATCCCTTAATAGATACTTTTATTACAATGATAATAAAGACTTCATCAGTAATTGTCATTACTTTGTCGTTTTGGCTGCACGTTAATTTGGACTAAACATACAAAACAGGGGAAGAATGACAGCTAAATAACAGCTTTTATAAAGCCATCGTTGGAAAGGAAGCATAGTCGGAAGCGGGTCGGCACGCTCCCATTCATGCTGTGGACAGTAATAATAATGATCCGTCTTCCTGTCGCCGCTTCGAATGTTCCTATCGGAAACATTTCGCCATTGATTTTTCCGCAAATAATATAGTGTCTCCCAATTCGTTTCATTCTGTTTCATTGTTTCGAGTTCCCCATTCGCCCCACGTTCGATGTCGCATGGTTTTGAGTGCATTAGATCCGCTCAAATTCGTACGCCGCTGTCGGTTTCCTGGACGTCGGTCGACACGTGACTCCAAATATAAAAGAGTTCACGCCTGATCGACTCGTCAGAGATGTGAATGGAATTGCCCGTATTGTATAATATTATATTAGGGTGCTACATTCATTCAGCGAGTGAAAGAACGAATGACGTGATTATGAAATTTTCTGACATGACATTGAAATCACATTAATTTATAAATTAAATTTAGTTAGGCACTTATTCAAAGTGTTAGTAAATCGTATAATGAGTATGTTACTCACATATAAAATTATTTGACTGTAAAGTACCACTCAGTTTAGAACAAAATTCAATTGAATAAATCACATCAACCTGCGAAGTGTCTTCAATAATTTATTGAAATTTACATGATATTTAAATCTACAAGTACACTTAATCAACTTTGACAGTTCATGCAAATCTGTTTCGTCCTTTTTTATCTTGAGCTCTTTCATTGTCCATAATGTGATTAGTTGAAGGCCCGATAGGACCCTCTTTTGGGAGGGTGCTAAATAAGATGCGACGTTTTCCGCCTTAGGCACCTTTGATAGTACTTTTTAAAGCTGTGTCACGAATTCCGAACCTCTCTTTTATTGGTCGCCATTATGATAATTGCATTAAGGGCCGGCCGCTGCCGATACTTCGTCTTTCGAATTTGTTCTGTTGTTACGGTAAGACGTTTGCCTCTTGAATATTGATCAGCTCATTTGCGAAAATCGCACCTATTGTCTACGTGACAGTTTCCCTCCACGAACTCTCACCCGCACTAAGTTACTTTGGATCAAATTAAATTATACGAAATTAAAAATGTGTTCACGTAATTGGTCTTCTTGTCACATAAAACTTGAATTAGACTTTATAAACGAGGGCCGACTTTTTTGTTTGAATTCATACTGTTAACATCATAATTGTTTTCTTAGTAAAATATATAATTATGTTTTTGTCAATCTTGCTTGTACATTTAAAGTAAAATTATTATATTCGGAAAGGAATACAAAACAAGAAAAATCTTTTGACTAAAATCTGGATAGAAATAATAGTAAATGAGTTTCAAAAATATAACAAAATACATTATCTATAAAAAGCTCAAAAAACCCATTAAGCTAAACTAATATAGCTGGTTTAGCATTTTCCTAATATAATATGAAACTTTAGGAATGTTTTTCTGTCAAAGTTGCTGGTAATATCGAATTCAGGGTTTATTGAGCCATCAATTTCGTTTCCAACCAGTTAGAAAATTAGAACACAATTGTCAGAGCGTGCAGATTCAATTGTAACAGCTATGAAAACGACGTTGTTTAAATTAAATTCCGTTTGCTTGTTCGCTATGGCTCAAACGTTTTTCATTCGTGGAATAAACAGATTTTATTTATTTAAAACGTTAAAAAAGCTCGGCAACCGCCCGACTGTTTTCATTCACCGATTGTTCCAAGTTTGGACGTGTCCAGCGTAGCCTTTATTGGATTTTTAGCCTGAAATAGACTCCCGTGTTTCGCACTAAAATTAAAATCTAAGTTTAGTTGACAAATGAAATGCGAGTGTGGATAGTAGACATATCGTTTTGTTTATTTTGTGATACCGATTTGTTTTACCAATTCGTTATATGAATTTTCCAATTATTCACTGTTTGTTGAAATATTCTTTACGATTTATATTCCATTTTAATACTGTATATTTGCGTATTGCTTAGTTACCTACGTTTAGATACGAAACACAAACATTTAAAGATAGAAATCGAATCGTCTGTTTCTAATATCAAAATAACATTTTTTTACCAAATGCATATAAATATATACATGATACTGATAACAAAAAACCATTAAAAAA
>DWNE01004336.1:0-15335 GCA_018249875.1 Cecropterus toxeus
TTGGCCGTGTGTGCACCCCGGCAGTTGGTGCATTTGGGGGCCGCATCCCTCGGTTCCGGGCAATCCCGGACTGCGTGGTCTCCCGCGCACCGAACACATCTGATCGGCCGGTGGCAATTGTTGGAGGAATGCCCCACCGCCTGACAGCGGTTCAGATATTAATGGTTCTGCCTACCGTTAGGTTAGAATAGCATTACTTTATTGTGGTATGTGGCAAAACAATCATAATCCAAATTAAATTGAAGTCTGTTAACTTGATATTTTAAAAGTAAGTTATAATAATTATGTTAAATAAATGTGTAGTGAAAAGTAGTAGTATATAACATTTCCTTCATTTTTAGACTGTTGTAGCATACATATCCAAGGTATTCGTGGGATGGACGCATTCAACGCTAGGTCGTGAATGTAAAAATTGATGGATACTTAATAAGTTTCAAATAAATTAAATAGTATAATGGACTATCTATACGAGTCAATGTTTCATAATACATACCACCTCTTGATAAGTTGGTTCGTTTTCTTTATCGCTGTCCATGGCCTCGTCGCCTTCGTCATCATCCTCCAACTCCGTAAGAAGAGCAGGCGCTCGACATGATTCTAAGAAGTCTTCTAATGACACCTGTTTTATTAAACATTTATCGACTGTTTAGTTAATAGTAGTATGTGTATATCTTATTAGATAAATATAGAAAACGAATCGTTAAAACAAATAAATGTTATTTTGTACAATCATTATTAATCATATTAAACCTATCTCTTGCAAGTACTTTGGTATGTTGGTCTCGTTAAAAAAAAATCAAGTGCTTTGCCATTGTAAGTGTCCATTAAAAACTTACTTCGACCTATCTACTTTACACTTAGCCTAAGACCACCGATTTGTCTTTCAATATTTACGGTACGATTTGACCGTTCATCAACTTACTTCTCGATTGTTATATAAACGAAATAAAACATCGCTGACATAACTGACTAATCTTCCATCTGCAACTATTTGGTGCGAATGTTAGTTACAACCGAAAACGGCGACAAATTTAGATAACGCGATAATTCCAACAGACAAAAAGTAATAAATAAATAGGTAATTGTCTACTGACCTGTTCGCTCTCGCTGGATGTAGACGTGAGTGACAGAGTGAGCGCGTTTTGCGCGTTAGGCGCTAACGACGGGTAGCTCTGCGCCGCCGACAGCAGCCCGCTGGGGAAGTTGCTCGACAGCGCCAGCCGCACCAGACTGCAAAGGGTCCTTTATATTATTTGTTATTGCACAGTTCTCTAGCCCCTCTATATCAAACAACTATAAATTATAAAAAAAACGCAACGGAGAAAGCTTTTGGACAGAAATGTAGGGGACAAGGTTATATATAATGGTCTTACATTCTTGCGCGTCCATCGTCGTCCTGTTATTTAATGGCAACCCAAACAGGTAATATAATCGAAAAAACGTTTAGTCTCATTCATGGTAGTTCTAGGAATGACAGAGCAACTAAGATGCAAGCTTTACCTAATTACTAGGCTTCATTTTACACCGAAAACCCTTTTTGCATGTTAATTATTAGCGAACACAGCTAATAAGGTCTATTCACAATAAATTAATTACATTCAGAACTTATGGGTCCTCTGTAAGCCAACAGAGGACCCATAAGTTCTGCAGATTTTGATTGAACAAGTCCCTCTTACAACATTTACCGAAGTGGGCAGTAGTTAATTTGTATGATGACATCCCACACTACATCACAATAAATGTATATGCCAAGAAGAGAGAGAAATAAAGGATCCTACAACAACTGCTGAAACAAGAAATAGCGGTATAAAACATACAAATTAAACAAAGAAAGAGGTTAATGAAGACGAGGACAACGGCGAAAACAAGCAGTAGCGATATTCTAAGCTACTATACAACATAATACAAAACACAAACGCACGTACCTAGGGAACAGGCTAGACGAGTGGTTGGAGCGCGGCACTCGCTGCGGCGCCGCGCCGCGCCCCGCGCCCGCCGGCCGCGCCACGCCCAGCGACTCCAGCAGGCGAGCTGCGCCCTGTACACACACATCGATAGAATAACATGCTGTTCAGTTATGGCGACTTGATATCTATGAAAGTAAGAATCGCTGCATGCTCGCTTTGTTTTAAATAATACGACATTTGCACACATAGTGTAGTAAGCCGCTTTGTTTTGAATAATACGACAATACAAATATTACGACTGGCATTAATTATCTATACTTTTTTTATTTTTATTTTTCAGTTTTATTTTATTTATATCCAGCATCATATATAAGCAGATGGCTTACGAATAGCAATTTATTAATCGAAAACTAAGGCCAGATTATATCAAGTTAACGAACTTTTATACCAGTGCATCAACTATAGATTTTGATTTATTGTTACATTACATTAAAATTTTCAAATTAGTTCAAATAAAACGAATTTTGAATAAATTGGATTTATATTTAAATATGACGACTCAATTTGACGACAAAAGTGCTAAGTAATATTGAATTGTTTTTAATGATTAATGAAATGCCCATTACACTATACTTTTTCTACTGACTTATAAATAAATTACTATCTAATAATTTAAAAATAGAAACATAAATAAGCAAACCTGTTGGGTGAGATCTGGCTCGCTAGCGCTCATAGTGCCGGTGCCGCCCGCCTGGCTGTCCTTTTTGTGGTCCCCGTACTGACCCTCGCTGCTTTCATTGTCCTCACACTGAGCAAACAAAATAAATACTTGAAAAATGCAGTGAACTAAAAAAAACACACGCCTTCTACACTCATAGCCCCACACTAGGATTGTCTCCTGTGTCGTGGGTGCCATGGACACGCAAACACGAATACACAAACACCCAGACCCAGAATAGAAATCTAAACCCGGGACCCATTGCGCGTCAGACCAGTATTACCGCTCGACCACGCGGGTCGTCAAACTAAGAACAAGATATACATAAATATTGGAAAATTTACACCATGTGTTCTTATTTTGTAAAGTAGTTGGTTCAAATTGTTTTTAATATTATATATTATTTTCTACAATTTATTCAAAATTGAAAGGTGATGAAATAGAGTTATATATTACATACATAAATAATTAATGTTAATAGTATTTAACATTAATTATTTACTAATTGCCAACAAAAGATCTGCGTAACGCGCGAATCTCAGTTTACAGAGGTCTTAGACTTACATGTACTTACTTAGAATTTCAGGGGCTTTATTAAAAAAAAAATATGCAAAATCGGCGACACCGCCCGTCGCAACGTAAAATACGTTATATGAGTCTATTTTCGCCATTGGCAAAATTTTGACTTACATGTGTTTTCTCTGGAGCAATGTCAATATGTCAGCGCTAATGCTACATCAGCGGCATACCTGTATGTGCAGACGGTTTGCGTTGTTCCGCAGCGTGTGCAGCAGCGAGGCGGGCAACGCCAGCAGTTCGCTGGACAGCAGCGCGTTGGCGCTGTTGCGCATCGCCTCGCCCTCGCGCGCCGTACCCTCCTGCGCATGCGCACACACACACGTCAACACACATTCACTAACACTAATGCATAACAGCATCTTACCCACAAATCACTAGTACTAGAGTAACATGGCAGGAAAAATCAACAAGAAATAACTCAGATGAAGAAATATGATAGGCAATCATTAAATAAATTAAGATTATTGTAATGTAATGACTGGCTTGTAATATATTTCTAACTGAAATGGCAAAATTGATGTTTAGAACAATGCTATGTGAATAGTAATCACAAAACCCAACAAAATAAAAGTATATGAAAACATATATTTTACGAACCTCTTGGGTTGTGGATTCCGGAACAGGCTCCTTGGCTGGGTATGGTTTAGTGATGTCGGTAATACTCGTTGGTCCCATTTCCATGTTGGTAAATGACGTATTTCCCAAGTCCGCCATACAGTTGTTGCCTTCAGCGCCAAGGGTTAATGATTCAACTATTGTCGCTAGATCTGAAAGTATTGTATTATTTAGGTTCACGAATAAGAGTTTTATTTAATCATTTTTTTTATAAAGACATACCTGTATTTATGTGATGTGAAGAATTATTTATAGCTGAGAGATCAGTTGCGTGCATCCGCGGACGAGTCATATTACTGGCCATTTCTTCACTTGATATGTTATCCGCAGACGAAGCTTGTTCAGTTGATGCCACTGACACCTAATGACAATTTATGGCTATACTATAAATTTTACTCCAAAAATACATAGATCATATGCATGCATTGCTTGATATTCATTACGCAACAAGAATTTGAGGTCCACTAGACAGTGAAAGTTATTTATTCTTTACAGCTACAAATTATAAATAAACAAGCTCTTTGCAGGACTCTTCGACTTTTAAAAATGGTCTAACATTCGATTGTATATATTTTAATATTATTCATGTATGCGAGAATATCACTCATATATTATATTCCCCGCTAAGACCGGAGCCCTGAAATTTTCCTCCGTGTGTCGTTATGATAAAGACGGAACTAAAGATACGATTTTAAATTAGAAGGCCACGAAGCTTATTATTGTTCTCTAGCCGTCTTTTTCGAAGGCAACGGCAATCAATACAGACATTTAGTCCCCTTTATTACAACAACATCTATCCTACGGTACCTGATGGTCGACAGCGGTCGCGTCGGGTAGACTGGGAGTGGAATGACTCTTGCGACCAGCACGCGCCTCGCCCGCGCCCGGCGCCGCGCCGCCGCTCACCACCTTCAGGTCGAACTTGCCCTCAGCGCCCATGCGGTACGAGTTCCGACCGCCGTGCTCCCATCTATGTTTTCGATCAATATAAACAGAATTGTCTTGATTGCATTTACTTTTACTATGTCTACGTACAATTTTAAAAGATTTGCCGTTATTGTATTAAACTTATAATAGTTGTCATTAACACGAAATTATTATAAAAGTTTAACTCTCGACATTTATTTATATAATAATTCAGTGGAAGATTTGTATGTTCATTTACAATAATTAAATATACAAGTTACTCAGGATCTATGTAGAACAGTGGAATTGAACTAGTTTTGTACAGGATAGACTTCAATGAAAAATGTTATTTTCACACATTCCGCTGACTAACTTGACGAACCATGACAAGTATGTAACGCACAAGAACATAGAAGTATATGACGAACATAGACGAAATGAAGTCAACGGTGACGGTGCCGATGGCTGGTTGCGCGTCCCTTTCGTCCTGATCGCGCCACTTCCAGTCGGGGTCGCGCACCACTTACATATTCGTAACCACACTTATTCGTTCATGATCGGGGAGCATGTAAACATTGCATCAATATCAGTGTTCAATTGTACTAATCAGATGTCAACCCATGCATTATGTAGATCCGAGGTGACGGTGCCAATGGCCGGCTGCACGGCATTACCATCTTGATCGCACCACATCCATTTGTGTCCTTGCACGACATCAAGAGCATTATTCAACTGCACTAACCTAACATCAACCCAGCCATTGTGCAGATCGGAGGTGACAGTGCCGATGGCCGGCTGCGCGCCGCTGCCGTCCTGGTCGCGCCACTTCCAGTCGGGTCCGCGCACGACGCGCGCGCCGGCGCACAGCCCGCGCGCGCCGCGCGACCAGCGCCGGGCCCGCGCGCCCGCCGCCGCGCCGCCCGCGCTCGCCGTGCCGCTGTTGCCCGCACCGCCCGCCGCCTGACGCGGCGGCTGCTCCTGTACGCTCACTACCTGTACCAACGATGTAACGCGTTAATAATAAGATCAGTTGAAATCAAGCTGCATTCAAATAATAGCGTTAGCTAAAGACAGCTTTATTTGTATTCTAAGGGCATCACTTGGTTCTTTTAAATGTACCAGAAATAGATAGGGCGATGTAGAAAGATTAATATGTGGACTTAAAGACACTATTGAAAACATTCCAGAAACGGTTTGACTCTTTATAAATACTTGGAGAACTCTCCTGTAATTGATTTACAGGAGAGTTACATATACATAGGCAAGAGTGACTATTTTCATAACGTGGCTCATATCCTGTTTTACTATGTGAAAGAAATAATAAATAAATATTTTAAAGCTAGACAATATAAGGCAATATTAACCTTATATTCTCAGTGATTAATGAAAATTGCAAAACATACCTTGCCATAGATTTCAAAGCCAGAGAGCGAAAGGTAATGACTCTGTCCGCTAGCATTCTTCCCGTTTTGCTGGATGCGCAGGAACCGATAGGGCGTGTCAGCGCGCAGCCGCCACGTGGCGGTACTGCCCGGTTCTTGCAATGCCTGTTCATCAGCGTGCGCCAACACCGTACACCACGTCAATCCATCCGCCGACATCTGCAACACACATGCAGACACAATTAATAACCACATTTAAGCTACACCAAAACGTAGCTTATACATACCTGGACAGCTTCATCTCTGCATAAACGATAAAGTAACAAGTACAAAATCAGAACAAAACACAATCATTTAAAATTCTACTCACTTGAAACAACCAATTCCTGAGAGCGGACCGCCCGTAGCCACGAGCGTGGCGCAAAGTATATGCCGTAGGAACGAGATGCAATCCTAAGTCGACAGCCACGAATGCTCGTCTGTCGTCGTTAGTGTGTACGTTGAGGGGTTCGGGGGACCTCGACAGGATGTCTTCTGCTCGCCCATACGGTAACTGCCGGCCGTCAGACGACCACACGCTAACTAGGCCATGAGCACCCGGATTGACCCATTCGCACGTCCCACCGTTGCTTCCAATAAAGTATATCACCCCATTCTCGTCAAAGTCGTGCTATAAAATAAAAAAGGGCTTATAAATCGAACAACTAAGCTAAATATCAAACAGTTGTCAAATAAGGTGTAACTTACATCGTACGTGAATGTTAAAGGACCTTCATTTTTAATTTTCTGAACGAAGTTAAACGACAGGCGCTCCATGTCGTACCACTGGCGAGCCACAGATTTGGCAAGAAATCTTTCAAGTTGCCGAACCGTAGTAAGCGCCTCCACTTTCAGATTTCTACCCGAGTTATTGTTTGCGTTCATATCTTCAGTTGTATCTTCGGCTGCACGCTCAACCCGTAATCTGTAAAATATACGATGAATTATCATAAACATATAACATTCACTCTACTCTCCATTTTCGCGGCCAGTAACAACGTTTGTATACGTTTTTTCCTACGCTCTTTTCGCGTCTACATCTGTGATCAGCGAGCATCGAAATGTCGCATTAGTTAGTGTACAAATATCAAGTACGCTTGTGATCCACCGCTTGTGACGGTCGTTTTCTACCGCAGCATTGTGCATACAGTGTCAATGTTAGTGCATTTCCTGATATGCGTTAGGGCAGCAAGTGTAGCGAGGCCGCAGATGGCGCTGGTGCGTCAACAGCGGAAACCAGCACGAACAGCCTCTTGACGCTCTCCGGCACGCCCACCAAGCGTACCGCGACCGCCGTAACCCACTGTCTCACTATCGATGTTTACAGCAGTATTGTGTAGTGTCAGTGCTGTCTCACCGTATGCGCTTGGTGAGCTGGTGCAGCGAGCCCGCTGGCGGCGCTGGTGCGTCTGAAGCGGGCGCCAGCACGGGCAGCCGCTCCACGCTCTCCAACACGCCCACTAAGCGTGCTGCGACCGCTGCGCCTGCCTCGCCGCTCACCCACTGTCGCACTATGGCCTCGCGCTCCGCCGCCTGGCCCGCGCCGTCTGCGTAATCGAACGATTATATCTATCAATACTTCTCGAAGTGCCAACAATTTCTGTTTTTATTGAACTTCTTTAGGCGTATTGAGGGGTTTAAGATAGAGAAAAATGTAATGTATGTATGAACACTATATGTACATGTGCCCAGTGTAGTAATATTATATTACATTAGTATAAAATGATACGTATATGTAGGACGCTTTATGATTGACAAAGAATGAAAGTATTATCAAAATAAATTCATTTCGGTCCCGATTCTGACCACAGGTATCTCTCAGGGTTCGGGTGTCCTGTATCTTCCTGTAGACCCCACTTTTTGAGCAACGTGACAATGTATATACATGAGTACTTGTCTTAAATGTCACAGCGACTATAACGAGAGATACCTTATTCGAACCATTACCATTAGGCTGGGGCGAAAGCACTTGCAAAAGCGCGGGCGCCAGACCGGACGACTGCAATTCATACGCTGACAGTAATTCGTCGCCGGTTAGCAACTCCGTCAACTGCTCCAAGGACTCCTTTAGCTCCTGTTGCCAATCACCTAAACAACAAAGTAATATATTTTCAAAAATCTTAAATCTCGTTACAAATATTCAAGTGATCATAGCAGTCTTTGGATCAACAATAAAAACAAATTTAAACGCTTTATGCCATTACTACAGACAGTATAGTCATATTCAACTAAAATTGATCTTGCTCATGATGACTATATTAGAATGGCTTCACTGGATCACTTAGAACGCTAAAAGCCATTGTATGTTAATAACGTTGCAGTGTCACATATGGCACCATGTATATACTGACCGGTAGGCTGCGTAGAGATGCGTTGCATTCGAGCGAGTAGTGCGCGTAGACGAGCGACGGGCGCGCGCGGTTGTCGCGTGGCCGCGCTCGACAAATGCCGCGCGTACAGTGCACGGGCACGCTCGCCCACCTACATGCAACGACATGAATTTATAGTAAACGTTTCAAATTCATAATAAATACTATAGTAGTATGTAAATTTTAATATATAAAAAATCAACAGAAATTCGATAGCGATATTTTAGTGTGCGTACCTTCCTGGTGATGAATATGAAACATTTACATTGACGAAAGTACCACACATTTATTTTAATACATTATCTACATAAAATTCATTGAATTGAATATAAAATATAACCTGTGCTTTCTGTGCTTCAGATTTAGCAGCTAAACGAGATCGAGCATTGTTGCTGTTGTTGGTAGCCACGGGCCGGTTGACAACCCATCCACTGGCCAATTCCGGTCCTGAGATAAATCAAATTCAACAGTCAGTATAACCATAAAAAAATACTAATACGATACTATAACTACGTTATTTATATAAAATTTATATTTTATTACCTAAAAATGTTTCCGCAGTAAAGGAGTGTTTTGTGCCCCTATTTGACTCAAAAATAAATCCAGGTAGATCCTCTCGAAGAATTGTGGTTTGTTGTTGCCCGTCAGTATTATGAATATGAAGTTCCTTTTCCCTAAAAAATAAATGAATTGTGTATATACCTTACAAACTAAGCAATTGGTTTATCAAATGTTTCGTTTCATAACGACATTTCGTAATTTAATAAAAAATATATATATATTTATCTCTATTTACTCACTTTTTACATGACAAGGACCAATTTCCTAAAATTAATTTAGTGGATCCAGGTTTAGATAGAATTGGTTGCGGAACGGAATTCTTTACTGAGGCCCGCGCTCTTTGGAGTTTATCGATAAATTCGCCACGATTTTCTGAAATAATACTATAATTTAAACTATATTGCCCAACCAATTAAAATACATTGTCCAATGTAAAAAAAAAACTGAAAATTATTAAATATAAATAAATTGAACATAATCACCATATGTTCATTTTGTTTTTGTTTAGATTATTTAACGAACAGTTTAATAAATGTATTCGTTCCACCATTTTGGCTTTCAACACAAGCTTTCATTGTAAATCCCGCATGTGTTGAAATAACCTACTGCGTAAGTTTACATTTACGAAGATCAATTATAAGAATACAATTTAGACAATTAAATAAAAAATAAATCTCATTCACCAGTATTATCCGTCTGGTGTTCGGGACTGCCGCTCGAGTACATAGTCGCTAGCTTGCCGTCGAGCAAGAATCTGAACCAGCCGTTAGAGCCGGTGCTGAGTTCCAAAGCGGCCGCGTCGCTCCACACGTACAACGCGTCTCGTCCGCGACACACCGACCACTCGCCCCACGCGTACGCCACGCCGCTGGACAGGCACAGAGCGTCCGACGAACACGATACGCTACCACCACCACCTGTATATAAAACGCTTGCTATAAGACAATGGGTCATTTTAGTCCGACAGACTAAAAAGAAAAGAATCCCACAAGAATAAAAAGTGTAACTAAACAAAAGTATGTGTGGATTTACATTGCTAAAAAATAAATCATGTGTTATTCGGTTAACTGCTCATGATTCTACCCTATCCCGTACTTGTCCCAATCCTTATTATATTGTCTCAACCATTGCCAAATTGCGTTTGCACACTGACTCAGAATGAAAAGCGGTTAGTTATATTATGAACACTTAGATGTCAAATGAATATTTGCTAATCCTTCATTTATACTTCCCAGAGGTACGAAAAGTCAATAGACTACACATGCGTTTAAGAAGTTTATACAGATAACTCTCAGATATAAGGCTAATGGTATACAGAAAAATTTAATAAAGCGTGAGTTCAAAACTCGCCTGCAGATATGACATTCTCGCCGTCGGGCTGCGCGTGCGCAACGTGCGCGGGCGAAGCGGCCAACGCCTCCACCTTGCTGAACACGCCCAGACGAGCGAACTGCTCCAGGTAGATGTCCGCCGCCTTCACCATCAGCTCCTCCGCGATGCCCAGCACCGTGAGATGTCCATCGTCATCATCCTGTCAAATTTACCAGGTGGTAGAACAAATGTAGTCCGCCGGGGGAGATCCCACCGCCACACCAAACTCTAGCCTGAAGCAGCTCTTGCATGTCGATAGAAGGATGTAGTTGATGGCTCACTTATATATGATGCGACGAACTTAGTCCTCGGGAATAGCAACGCATCTGTAAGATGGATCTCAGAAACCCTGCTCTACATGAAATTGCTCACAGATGTCCATGGGCAATAGCCACCACTTCCCATCAGGAGGACTGAATGCTTGTTTGCTACTTCAATCTGTTAATAAAATGCGCACATATACTACTCCTTATTCGATATGCATATGTCTTTTAACAAAACACTTTTTTACAACATCAATAGCAAACGAGTATACAGTCCAATATATAATATATAAGTATATGGTCACTGTTGAACCATGAACAAAAGTAATCAAGACCATATATCAATACCATATGTGTGTATGATCAATAATGCGCTGCTGCTTTCGAGGACTATGATGGTCGCCCACATATAAATCAGCTGGCATCGAATATGCCATTGGCAAAGTACACATCGTCTAGCCAAATAACTTATTAATGTTGTCATGCCATCATATACATATGCTCTCAATACACCGCGACATATACCAACGATCATTATGATGAATTTATGTAGTATTACTTATATTGTTTTGATAATGAATTTTAACTTATATAGTATTCTTGCATTTTTATAGATATTCTTACGCATTTAACAACAATCGTAGTTACATGCCGGTGTCATAATGAAATAAAGATGATAAAGGGTAAAATCAGCATTTAATCATATGCTGACTTCCCACGATCTGTAATATTACAGACGGACGCGGAACAACCCTCGTGTACAGCGTGTTAAATCTGTTGCAAGTCTGTAAATTTGAACGCTAGTTGTGACCTCCCATTTTGTATCTTTTCCACAAATGGTGTCGTAAAATGACTTTGAATCTCAACATCGACAGACCGACATACAACATTGACAAAACCTTGGTCTTGGCTGTTCATAATAGCCTTTTCTGTTTATAAATCCGTAGTATCACGGACCGTTGGAAGCCGGCAATAGAGATTGTCGAAAAACAAACAGGAGCGTTCAATGCGGGTAAATTTCGATGGTGTGATGTTTTTACTGAATTATGATGTTCTATAGTTAAACAATGTCACAATGAAATCAAAAGTTACATAGTGCAATACGGTAATATGTACAATTAAATTAAGTGCAGTTAATTGTGGCACAATGTAAAAACACTAGTGAATAATCACTAAATACATTCATATTTTCATATCTTATTAATAACAAAAAAAAGATTAATCATGTATAAATGTCATGGACATTTTCTTTGCCATACTGTTCGTTTTAAACACTACTGCACGAAATAGTAAATATACAATATTATAATATATGTATATACATAATATGTATATAGGTTCATGACATATT
Source organism: Cecropterus toxeus (assembly GCA_018249875.1). NCBI lineage: Eukaryota > Metazoa > Arthropoda > Insecta > Lepidoptera > Hesperiidae > Cecropterus > Cecropterus toxeus. The sequence goes on from DWNE01004336.1 coordinate 12,062, forward strand.
TCAATTCGAAAACCATATTTTCCGATATTACGTTCTATGTTGTTAATTTATGTTTAACAAATGCATAAATCTAGACAGAATCGTTTCAAATTGCGTCGAGACTGGTGACGAGACGTTAAGGGCGGGATGCGGTGAAAACCATAACATTCATCACACCATCGGAACGTTACCGCGGGCGGGCGGATATAGCGGCTGCGCAGATAGCGGGGCTGGGTGCGTCGTGGCACGCAATCTTCGCCCTAGCGCACAATTATACATTAAAACAATATTTATAGCATAATAGTATATGCTCAAAATAAGTCACATATAAAATGATTTATATTTATATGTTCTTAAAAGTTATAAAATACATTCTAATCATGTTATGTTACCAGTTAATCTGAAAATAATTTACCAAGAAAGTGACCAAGGGATACTTGACTTCGAAAATTGCATTTTTGTGCACTATAAAATTATATATTCTAATTTTTGTAAAACCTTACTTATAATCAAGTAAAATATTAGTCAGGTAATAGATGAATTTCAATGTGTTTGTCAAATATTACAACTTTAAAATTACAATGAAGTAAGTGCGAAAACCTCAAATTCACTTGACTACTCATGTACTAAAACTTTCAAAAACATGAAAACTTATTAAATGTAATACGTTGCAGAGATACACAGACTCAGTTCTGCAGCTTCTACACGAGTCATTTATTTATCTATTTATTTTATTTGTCACACCAAGATATACACTACAAACTTTCTCAGAGTAGGCAATAAATAATTAAGTGCTTAGTGATACCTCTTTTATATGTGTAATCTACATGAATATTGAGCGTCATACTCACAATGCCTTTTGAATTATAAAATTAAACAATACAAAATAATTTATCCAGTAGTGTAACCGTGTTTCGTGTGACTTGCGTCAGTGTTGGTACATCACAGTACCTGGTTGTCGAGCACCTGCGCGACGAGCCGCGTGAGCAGCGCGGCGGCGGGCGGGCGGGAGAGCGCGCGAAGGCGCGGCGCTGGCGCGTAGTGCACCATCTTGCGCACCAGCGACAGGCACGCGCGCCGCACGCCGGCGCCGCCCGCGCCCACGTACCGCGCGCAGAACACCGGCACCAACCGCCTGGCGTCACACAAAAGTTGCTTGTAAATTGATAGCTTTTCATGCAGCTGCGCCTGCTTTACCTCGATAAAGTGTTTATGTTATTTAATTTGAGAGAAATTAAATCAGTGTTTTTACATGAAAGAGTAACAAAACATACATCCTCACGAACTTTTGCCTTTATAACATTAGTACGATTCATATATATAACCATAAACACCCCCACGTCAAAAATAATATAAATAATGAATGTAAGTTAAACTCACTCTAAATATATAGCAGCCATTTCTTTATCTCCAGTTTCAGGAAAGTCTTCATCATTTGAGGAAGCTGGCGAATCTTGATTGCTCACTACTAACCATTCGCCTGGGCACTGTAATATTGCCGCTACTTCCCTGTGACCTGCAATACATTTTAAGCATTGACAAGGATAATATTGTACAATAATATAAAAGCACTATTAAAGCCATTATTTATATTTTTAACAAAATTTATAACATACGATCCCAGCCACTCTACTCTACACTTTGACATCTCCCATCTAAAACGCAGATATTTTTTAACAAGCACAAAGTTTCAAAATACCCTTAACATAAAACAAAGTAAATAATATGCAAATGAATACCTTGATCATGTCGTTCTCTTGCCTTATCGAGCGGAGTTTTGCCATCCTCGTCGCGGAGATCCGCATTAGCGCCGTAGCGAAGTAGAACCTTTGCGATCGCGGGCCGACCGAAGCACGCCGCGTAGTGCAACGACGAGCTACGCTGACCGCGATTTACGTCCGCACCTACATAGTAATCACATTATTAATAGTAAATCAAGAATAAATTATTGCAATTCAAAATTATGTATAATTTAGGTATATTCATTGCATTAGGACTTACGATTATGTAAGTAAAAGTAGATTTTGAGCACGTCTCTCATGTTGAAAAAGATAACAACTAATTAAAAATGTCGTAATGTATACTTTTTAAAAATACATAATTTGATTTGTATCGAATTACAAGAGTTTATGGGGATGTCCGTGTATTCGTTACTCTTTCTCGAGAAAAAACTGGTAGGCTTTCGCTAGAATTTGGCACAGTGATAGTAAACGTGACCGAATCGAGCAGCTTGGACAGTATTACTAAGATAATAGCGATTTCGTAAACAAAACGCACCTTTCTCACACAGGAACTCGACCATCTCACGCGTGCCGAACGCAGCGGCCCAGTTGAGAAGCGTTTGTCCAACGTCGTCCGTGAAGTTGACGTCGACAGCGCCGCTAGACACGGCTGCGACTAGAGCGTCCGTGTCCTTGCCGCGGATACAGTCGATCAGCTGCCGGTGAGATTTGTCCCCGCGAGCCCCCGACGTGGCCGCCGGGCCGGCTGGTCCAACGCTCGCTCCGCTAGAGCCTTCCCCGTTTGCACCGCCGCTCTGACCCGATGTGGACGCTGCGTTGCGATTCGCACCACTGAAAATAGTAATAATAATATACTTTATTGTTCCCAGAAAAGAGGGTACTTGATCTGATTTTCAACTTTAAAACACAAACGAACTCTTTCAGACACGGGTATGAACAGAAAGAAAAGGCAGTGTGCCAAAGGGATTTACGATTAGTAGTACAAAATACAAATTAGACATGAATTAAACAAAAGCAAATTTTAGGAATTAAATACAGAATCAATTATAAATTTAGTTAGAGCTCCAGATTGGCTAGGTTTTAACAAGATTTTAAAAGGAATGTTGTAATCTAATGTATGTAACCATAGCCAGTATCTGGCCCACACACATATACTTTTCCTGAATGGTTTTTTGACTCATATTATTCAATTAGTTTTTATATATAGTGATTCATACTATGAATATACATATGTATAAAACAAAACGTTTACGTACGTCTGAATAGCATGTCGTCCTTCACAAAGTAGAACTAAAAGTAAATCTACGAGGCGCATGCACTCCAAGCACCAGCGTTCATCAGCCTGAACTGCAGCTTCGATGGCTGAACACAAGTCAAGACGTACCAAGTCCTGTAAAATAAAAACTAATGTAAAATCCTTTGTTGTCTACATAATACACATTAATTTTAATGATGATTCATTACAATATTTTTTAATCCGATAGAGCTATCGAATTTTTATAAACATAAGTTATCATTCACCTCATATTTTTCGCAAGAACATAAAATGTATG